>JAFMOD010000019.1:1419477-1669757 GCA_019802435.1 Corydoras maculifer | reverse complement strand
ATATATATTATATCTATTATATATATTATAACACAGAATTCAGTAGAGGTATCTGTAAAATTCATTCATTCATTCATTCATTCTCTTCCGCTTTATCCTCTATTAGGGTCGTTGGGGGGGGGGGGGGGTTTGTTTCCCCATGCCCATCCAGGGGAGAACGTTTCAGGCGCTGGGCAGATACACCCAGGACAGGGCACCAATCTATCACTGGGCACACACTCACTCACACAGACACACTCTACATGGGGCAATTTGGAGAACTCAACTGACTTGATCCATGTTTTTGGACTGTGGGAGGAAACCAGAGAACCCGGAGAAAACCCACACGGACACAGGGAGGACATGGAAACTCCACCCAGATGGGGATTCAAACGGGGAATCCCTAATGCTGAGAGGAGAACATGCTAAACCACTAAGCCACCGTGCCGCCCCTGGATCTGTAAAATTGATTCGTGAATCTGTCCTAAAAGGTCCTGGAGGTGTGACGTGTCTGCACAGCGAGTTTAAAATTGGATTTATATAAAATAATTCAATATTAAAAAAATAAATCTTCAATCTTGATACAGGAACTGTCCTGGCATCCCACAATACCAGACAGACCCTGGTGTAGGCGCTCATTAGCTGAGCAAACCCCCTTCCGCTCCATCGCCTCGCGGAGGCGCCGACCTCGCGGGCACGGCGCTGCCCGTTTGAGACGGAGCCGGGCGCCGAAGAGCCAGAGCCGGCGCTAATTGTCACACATGGAAGTTGCGACTGCCAGCTTCCCCACGTTGGCCTCGCAGACCTTCTGATCCTGATTATATGCTCTTTTTTTCCCACAGTCCTGAGGGCTCAGGGGGCGGGAACAGGAGGCCACGGCTGGACGGAGAGTTTAATAAGAGCTGGGGATCAGAGAGGGGGGGCCGGGGGGGAGGGGAGGGGGGGGCTGGGCATGAGGGAAGGGTGATGTGGCCTCCAAGCAACTCTGTACTCCTTTTATTTTACGGTCACAGGCTCTAAGGTGGGGCGTGGTGGTTAGCACGCTCGCCTCTCAGTGCTCTCAGCCTCTCAGGTGATTAGCATGTTCTCCTCTCAGCACTGCGTTCGAATCCAGATCTGGGTGGAGTTTCCATGTTCTCCTCCGGCTTTTCTGGTTTCCAGATTCAAAAATTGGCTGCTTTAAAATAGCCCTATAAAGTGTGTGTGTGTGTGTGTGTGTGTGTGTGTGTGTGTGTGCGTGTATGTGTGTGTGGGTGTGTATGTATGTTGTGTATGTGTCCCCAGTGACAGATTGGCACCCTGTTCTGTGGGTGTATCTGCTCCTGGATGGGCATGGGACCCCGCGACCCTACTACAGGATTAAGTAGAAGATGATGGATGGACGGCTCTAAATCACTCACCCCAAGAATCTTTTGCTGGCAGCGGCAGCAAGAGGGCGCAAAGAACTGCTCGTAGCAGTGCTCGCAGAAAACCAAGCCCCGCTCCTCCACAAAGCCCACCTCCGCCATCGAGGTGTGGCAGTGCGCACAGTTAAACTCCTCCGGGTGCCATGACTTTCCCATCGCCACCAGGAAAGGACCCCTATGGATAAAAAGTGGGGTCATTAGAACATCAGCCACATCCTCCCTCTGCCAGCCTCTATTATCCACCTCCGGTGATGATGATAATGATGATGATGATGATGATGAGGGGTACATTAGAGAAGTTAACTATCATAACTTGGAATTTGGTGGTTGGTGGTGTAGTGGTTAGCATGTCGTCGTCCCCCTCCCCCCTCCCCCCATGGCCACATAGGGTTTTATCTGGGTTCTCTGGGTTCGTCCCACAGTCCAATAACATTACAACTATCTAAATTGCCCTCATCTAGTAAGTGTATGAGTGAGTGTGAGTGTGTGTCCAGCGATAGAATGGTGTGTGTGTGTGTGTGTGTGTGTGTGTGTGTGTATCTGCCCAGTGCCCAAAACATTCCCCTCCTGAATGGGCATGTGGACCCCTCCTTCCCATGATCCTAGTCCCTAGTAGAGTATTAAGTGGAAGACAATGAGATGAGATGATTTTGGAACTGAACATGGAACCAGCTAGGAATTCCCGGTTCGAATCCCCATTTTGGTGAAGTGTCCATGTTCTCCCCGTGTCCGCGTGGGTTTCCTCCGGGTTCTCCGGTTTCCTCCCACAGTCCAAAAACATGGATCAAGTCAATTGAGTTCTCCAAATTGCCCCATATAGTGTGTGTCTGTGTGAGTGGGTGTGTGCCCAGCGATAGATTGGCGCCCTGTCCTGGGTGTATCTGCCCAGCGCCCGAAACATTCTGCCCTGGATGGGCATGGAGAACCCCCCCGCGACCCTAAAAGAGGATAAAGCGAAAGATAATGAATGAATGAATGAATGAACATGGAACCATGATGGAACCATGATGGAACCATGAGGAAATCCAAATGAATGAATTTCCACTCCGTCAGCAGAGCAGCCAGCTACAAATCGGATGATTAGCAGAGAGGGAAAACAAAAAGCTCAGTGCGTATCGAATGGCGCGCGCTCCAGCCTCCATGTCATGGCCCCTTTTGCAGGAGACTGCGAGTCTCTCGCGGGCGGCGGGTGTGTAACGTACACCGGTTGCGAAGCCCTGCGGCTCTGCACGCCCGGCTACCGGATGATAACGACTCGGCGAGGGCTGTGAACTCCGATTCGGCTCTGATAAAAGTGCCTTGGCCCCTATCCGGTTTGCCTGACACGCCGAGTTAAGCACTGATTACCTTCTGCACAGATTAAAGCTCAGAGCGGGTTTCAGTCACAGTGAGGAGTCAGGTGGGGCACGCACTGTTGTCATGTGACATACACACCACACCTAATGACTATAAAACCGTTCTGTTACCTGAACTTTATCTCAGCTCATTATCTTCTGATTAATTGTATACAAGGTAACTGGGGTCGCAGGAGGAGGGGGGGTTTCCCTATGCCCATCTAGAGGAGAATGTTTGAACCGCGGGGCAGATACACTCAGGGCAGGGTGCCAATCTATTGCTGAGTACTCACACACACACACACAAGGGGCAATTTACACAGGGCATTTTGAAACAGCCAATTCACTTTGAATTCATGTTTTTGGACTGTGGGAGGAAACTGGAGAACCTGGAAAAAGAACTCCACATAGATCGGGATTCAAACCTGGATCCCCAGCACTGAGGGTTGATCATGCTAACCATTACACCACCATGCCACCGCCCACTTCTACCTCACTGTGATGCTTCAACCTCATGCTAAGTGAACTGGTGAGGCATCCTTAACAAATAAGGGGCTCAGTGGTTTGATCTGTCAATGTGAAGGTTGGAGGTTCGAATCCCAAATTCATTAAGATCACCAACCCTCGAAGAACCCAACCCTCATTACCCCCGGGGGCAGTATGGCCCACGCCGGATACTTATAAGTCAGTTATAGAACAGCGTCTGCACAACGCCGGTGTGTAATGTGAATTTAATGAGCGCTGACCTGATGACCATGTCGCAGTGGGCACACATGGGCGTGCGCGTTCCGGCAGGGATGTGTTCCGCTCTCTGCACCAGTGAATCTTGGTCTTTGGGGTGAAGCTGGGGCGCAGGGCGGTCAGCGCTCTTCGGAACACCGCCACCACTCACCCTGCCTGTATGCGCCGCCGGCACACCTGCTTTGGGAAACCCTAATTAAGAGAGAGAGAGAGAGACAAGATTGTAATCTGGACATCCATTATGTGAACCTGACCCAAAACAGTGTCTGAAAGGGTGCCGCACTGCAAAGTAACAAGATCGGCTAATATTGTGCATGGCTGTGCAGCGTGACCGCAGGTGACAGATAACCCTTTAGGTAAAGATTAAGGTCCCAGTCCCTTCTTCTCCAGCGGGTTCATCGCAGGGCCTCGGACGACAGGGGCCATCTGTGTCCGGGACATCCACACCGCTTGGGTCCAAAACAAAGGATTGTATTACCCAAGTGAAGGGGGGAAAAAAGGGAAGAACATTCCCAGAGTCAGAGGAGACACCTGGCAAAATAAGCCTCTACAGGCTCGAGTGGCTCAGATAGAAGCAGGACAATCCTCCTCTTTTCTGAGACCACGGCAGGAGCAGGTCAGAGGTCACCACGCCACTAAGAAAGCACAGAGGCAGGCTTTCAGTCCAGGACAGGAATCAAAGACCCAGGATTTCCTCCTGACTTAGAAAACAGTGTAAACAGTGCAGTGAGAGGAGCCTCAGTCCACACAGCGCCAGGAGGGTCAGCACAGCCCACCGGCCGTCCGGGTGCGAAACTAACACATTCCTCAGCGGCGCCGCCGGAGAGACAGAAAGTAATGTGTTTGCAAGGTGTCTCATCATCAGGTGATGGGTATCAACATCACTGAGAGCCAGGAGGACAGACGAGGGGAAGAATTCCCAACTCACACTCTGGTGCAAGACGACAGACCTTCACAGCTAAAGCTCACAATGGAACAACTCTGTGTGTGTGTGTGTGTGTGTGTGTGTGTGTGTGTGTGTGTGCCTGTTTGTGTGTGTGTGTGTGGGTGTGTGTGTGTGTGTGTGTGTTCTGCGCCAAATTCCAATTTAAATTTTTTATTTATTTAATTATTTAAAGGGCAAAATGAAATCCTTGCTCATTCATTTATTGATGTCATGTGATATGGTGACACTGTATTTTGGGATGTGTGTGTGTGTGTGTGTGTGTGTGTGTGTGTGTGTGTAGTTTTACTGCTGTATGTAATGCTGCATACTGATATTTACATTTTACTTTTACTGGAGGAGACAAATGAATTGATTCTTTTTTTGCTTTTTTTTATTTTTTTATATTTGTTGGTTTGTCGGTGGAGATGTTAAAATGTTTAATACATGTCTTTAATTTGTAGTTTAGAAATAGTTTATATTTTTTTGATGACCAAAAACTATGTATTCTATAGTAAAAGACACACACACACACACACACACACACACACACACACACACACACACCAGTACCAGTTAAATGTTTGGACACACCACTTTTTGCTACCTATTTCACTCCAGACTTTTTACAGCATAAAAACTTCAAAACCAAACATGCAACAACAAATCAAAAAAAATCCTGAACCTGCAGAACCATTTCAAACTCTGGACACGCCTCCTTCCTGCACCACTATTGTCCATGTTCTCAGATCCACTTCCTG
The DNA here is from genome assembly GCA_019802435.1 of Corydoras maculifer. Taxonomy (NCBI): domain Eukaryota; kingdom Metazoa; phylum Chordata; class Actinopteri; order Siluriformes; family Callichthyidae; genus Corydoras; species Corydoras maculifer. The sequence continues at coordinate 1,664,614 of JAFMOD010000019.1, read as the reverse complement.
TAAAGATGGACTTTGTAGTTCTACAGTTCCACTCTGTAGTCCATCTGTTTGTGTTCTACTGTACATACTGTGTACTCTGTTCTAATGGTCAGGACCCCAATGGGAAAACCACAGAGCAGTTATTATCTGGTGGGTGCATTATTCCTATCCCAGCAGTGTCACCAAAAGTGCTGAAGTAATGAATCTACAGCAGCACTGCTGCACTAAAGCCCCCTCACCACATCAGTGTCACTGCAGAACTGACAATAAACAATCCACCACCCAAATGATACCTGTTCTGTGATGCTCCTGACCAACAGAGAACAGAGAACCAACAGGACTAACAACAACAAAGAACACAGATGGACTACAGTCTGTAATTATAAAAGTACAAAGTCCATCTATATGATAAGTGGAGCTGATACACTGTAGAATGAGTGATGATGATGAAGTCAGTGATTGTGATGTCATAGTTATGTGATATTAAACAGTATGGTTTACTCATGGGTGTCTTAAGAAACCATGTCTGACTTCTTGTCCCCGAACCTGCACGGAAAACCTTTCTAATCCTTCAGCTGCAGGACAGTGTCTGATCACTCTTGATTGGACAGATTTTCTTCATCAACCGCCTCCTGTTCAATCTTCTCTCTTGACAATCTTCAGCAATCTAACCTTGATTTCCCCTGCAGCAGATAATTACTGGCACTATGCTTCAGCTGTATGAGGGAAGGCTGCCTGATTGGATACTTTAATACTGCACCTGACGGCTAGTGAAACACTCCACTGGGGCCGAGTGTTTATGGTGAAGCTGGTAAAGTGGGCGGCTCGTGGAGCAACGTCCCGGCGTGGTTGTTTCGGACCGCAGCCGGCTTTAACGCGTCTCTATTGCAAACTGAGGTCATGATTAGATGCCCGTTCTGCCCTGTGAGTAAATAATCATCCACCACTTGAGCCTCCAGCACTCTGACAGGAGATAATTTTAGCGGCATCTCCGTTTAGGGGGCATTTAATTGAAAAAAAAAAAATTAAATCTCAGTTTGACAGTCTTACTATTAAACCACATCATATGGTGAAATATCTCAGTTTTATTGGTCCTATGAACTCAAAGCTCTAAAATCCAACTGCAATGCAAGTGCACCAGGCTGATAAACAATGCGGCCAGGCTGCATATTCAGTGGCAAAAGGCTGCCATCTACAGGACAGGCTCAGAACTGCGGTTCATAACCATGCTGTTAGGATTTTAAACAAAAATGCAAATAAATCCATCCATCCATCCATTATCTACCGCTTTATCCTATGTTAGGTTCGCGGGGGAGGTGGGGGGGTTTTCCCATGCCCCTCCGGGGGACAACGTTTCAGGCGCTGGGCAGGACAGGGCGCCAATCTATCACTGGGCAAACACTCACTCACACAGACACTCTCTATATTGGGCAATTCGGAGAACTCAATTGACTTCATCCATGTTTTTAAACTCTGGAAGGAAACCGGAGAACTCGGAGGAAGCCCACGCGGACATGGGGAGAACATGGAAACTCCACCCAGATGGGGATTCGATTCGAACCGGGAATCCTGAGCGCTGAGAGGCAAAAGTGCTAACCACTAAGCCCCTGAAAATAAAACATAAAAGTAAAATCCCACACTCTGGGATTTCTAACAGCACACAATAACTATAATATTATTTATTAGCTTTTTCACGGCCTTGTGATGATGTTTCCTGAAAGAAATTTGTCAGACCACACCAAGCTGCTAAAGGGAACAGCAAGGGACACACCGATTGATTTATTGTACATGATGCCCAAATCACACCCATGAATCACGTCATGACAACGAAGACTCACTGACACATCTTTAAATAAGTTGTAGAGTGCGTGGTATTTAGCTAAAATAAAAACTTCTTGTTAGTTTGTAAAAAGTATATAAACCTCCACAGGGTCCTAAAGAGTTAAAATGTTAAATGTCATGGTAATTGAAGCAACGTGTAGATTTGTATAGGACACACACACACACACACACACACACACACACACACACACACACACACACAATAACAAAGACTACAGTTAAAGACCACCATGAACAACAACGTAATTTAATTTGGTCCCTATTTTTAATGTCAGGGCTTTCTACAATAATTTGGAGTCTACAGTATATTTGGAAATTGCCCATCCATCCAGCAAAGCATGTTCCATCTGCCAAGTGCCCGTAAACGTTCTCCCCTGGAGGGGCATGAGGAACCCCTCCTCACCACAACTCTGTTTAATTCAATCCTATATCCTATTTAATATCTGTTTAATTCAATCCTATAAAGTGTTTTAACACTGAAACCTGATTCCCTTTGTTATTGTCTTTTCACCCTCAATGTCACCCCGTCTCCACAGTTCCCAGAACACAGAGCCACCGAGCTAATGTTGCATCATGTACCTGCAGGGTTTCCAGCCTGCCAGCTCTTTCCAGCGGGTGGAGGGACGCCGTTTCCAGTGCGTGAGGTTTTGGTCATGGTTTTGACCGTGGAGGTGGTGTGAGCGCTCGGGTGCATGTCCTCCACGGCCTCACTGTAATCACAGAGAGCACAGTTATGAGCTTTTAGTAAAGAAAACAGCCGGTTTTACGATCATTCATTATCACACATTAAGGTTCTAATTCGCTGTCATGACAGAACCGACACGAAAGACGTATGACGTCGAAACGATTTATACTTACGGTGCTTAAACAATGGCTTTGTAGCCGCTGTAATTTATGCTTTCGTTAGTACGTGTGCGAATGAGAGTGCAGATACCGAGGGGCTGTTTATTTGCCCCAACGCCACGTCTGGAGAGCGGGACGTGTTTGTTGTGGCAACGAGCAGAAGCACTGCAGAATGTTTATCGCTGCATCTCAACGCCGTGGAACGGCGGCTGTAATCACAGTAATTGTATCGACTGTGTATAATCCTGAGACGATCGATAGAACCACCTCCCCGTGATGAATCCGTTTGTTCCGCGGGGGCTGAGGTTCTGATGAACAAGAAGCAATTTGTTCGAGAAAATGTTATTTATATTTTTGGCACTGCATTTCAGAATCATTTAATCCGACCAATCAGGGACCAAGCTGATTATTAGTAATACTGCAATAACTCCAGGTCAAGTTTATGCTGTGGTAGCCCATCCACCTCAAGGCTTAGCATACTGTCCTTTGTGCGATGCTCGTCTTTGCTCACAATAAGTCTTTATAGACCTCCCATCTTCCCATGATGTTTATATTGCACTATTTAAGACTATTGTGAGCATACCAACAATCAGGCCAAGGTCTTAGTACTTCAAAAACGAAGATGTCACTTCTACGTCCATATTATTGCATTAATACGTTCCTCTATACCCCGGCCACAACCTCAGAATATGATCGAGACGCTTTGTTCTATTTTTGGCATTAAACATCCCGACCCAGGGTCCACAACACGGGCATGATGAGGACACCGGACTGACGTATGAGGTCGTGATGATACACATTGTTTCTGGATATTAAACTTGGAAATGGCTGCAGCGTACGCAGTAATGAAACAGCGTATTAAAGACCCTGCAGGATGAGCTCATTGGAAGCTCTGTGTGTAATTGAGGAGTAACGGATGGAGGTTGCCTTCACCACTAAAGACAGAGATTAAGCATTTACTTAAAAGCGCACAATAAAGCAATTACCTACGACGGGAAACTACATCAAACAGGCTCTTTAAGAACCGAATCTGGCACCAGTTGCCATGCCAGCAATTAATACCAATCTAGCCAATTACTGCGGCTGTTCTCCAACAGGTCAATTCGGGAGGCATGGAGCAGATTGCTCAAATAAAGCTGCCCCATCGGCCCGGCAACCCCCGACGCTTTGTTAATGAAGAAAATGGATGCCAACAAAAATATCTGGTGCAGCCTTTACGGCGACGCCCCGCTCTATCGCCCGCTTTCCTGCTTTAATCACCCGATTTCTTCCTGTATAACAACAGCCCCGCCACAGTCTCATAACCCTCCATCATCCATGTAATAAAATAATAAAAACTATTTGGAGGAATGCTCCAGACGCTTGGCTCTGCGCGGCACACTCTTCCATCCCCCTGCACACAGTACACCTCATTATAAAGCAACGGCTCTGCAATGTTAAAAGAACAGATGGAGGAGGGGAGGGGGACATTTTTCATTTTAACCTGGCCAGCAGGAGGAGGCAAATCTGACAACACACAATGTGAGCCGGGTTCCGCAAGGGCAAGAGAAGAGCCTGGTCATGTAGCGCCCATATGCACATGCAGCTGGCTACCACGATGCACCAGCCACATTAAGGTTTGGGTTAGAAAGAGTGACACCATTCAGAACGTGTTAAATGAACAAACTATACAGTGAAAAATACAACCCAACATATTTAACCTGACGTGTACAGATTAATATTCAGATTAGGTTTCAACAGAAAGTAATACATTACAGTTTACACTAGATAACGGGTTTGAGATGCTATTAGTTTTAAATGTATTTAATGAGATTTTTAAAGCCTTTATTCTGTTGCACTGAAACATTCATTTATTCATTATCTCCCGCTTATCCTCTATTATCCTCGCGGTGGGGTTCCCCATGCCCATCCAGGGGAGAACGTCTCGGGCGCTGGGCAGATACACCCAGGACAGGGCGCCAATCCATCGCTGGGCACACACTCACTCACACAGACACACTCTAAATGGGGCAATTTTTGAGAATTCAATTAACTTGATCCATGTTTTTGGACTGTGGGAGGAAACCGAAGAACCCGGAGGAAACTCACGCAGACACGGGGAGAACATGGAAACTCCACCCAGATGGGGATTCGAACCAGGAATCCCTAGCGCTGAGAGGCGAACGTGCTAACCACCAAGCCACCGTGCCGCGCACTAAAACATATTGGTTGAAATTGTTTGCCCAAATTGATACCACAATTGATTTATTAGTTAGTTTAATTAGTCATGTCGGCGGCACGGTGGCTTAGTGGTTAGCACATTCGCCTCTCAGCGCTAGGGATTTCCGGTTCGAATCCCCATCTGGGTGGAGTTTCCATGTTCTCCCCGTGTCTGCGTGGGTTTCCTCCAGGTTCTCCGATTTCCTCCCACAGTCCAAAAACATGGATCAACATGGATCAAGTCAAATCTCCAAATTTCCCCATATAGAGTGTGTTTGTGTCTGTTTGAGTGAGTGTGTGTCCAGTGATAGATTGGTGCCCTGTCCTGGGTGTATCTGCCCAGGTGTATTCTCCCCTGGATGGGCATGGGGAAACCATGGGCGACCCTAATATAGGATACAGCGGAAGATAATGAATGAATGAATTAATTAATCTGGATTCCCGCATAATGTCAGATGTAGCCTAAAATATGCCACAGAATTAAAAACTGATTGGGGGGGGGGTGCGCTTGACCAATCTGCCTCAACGAACCCCCAAGCCACTACAAAAGCCAAGTACAACCACAAAGCCCAAGTTATCTACCAGAGTGGAGAAGCACGAGTTTCGTGAGCCCGAGTCGGCTGCCTTCTCGAGCCCAAATCGGCTGCCACTGTCAAGCCGCAAGTTTAGAAGCCCAAGATGGTCTTAGCCCAAATGTGGCTGCCGTTGTAAACCCCTATGTCAGTTGCCACTTTAAACACTTTACACCTTTAAGCGGGCTGCAGAGGTCAGTTGATCCAGGTGCCACAGTAGACCTTAAAGCAAGTTAACACTCGTGTGTCCAAATTTTTAGTTGTGCTCCCAAATTATGAGCACTGAGTAAACATTATCAGTACTCTTTCTAAAAAATATTGGAATCCTATAGCAGTGCAGAAATGATAATGAAAACTGAAATGAGCAGGCCCTTAATGCATGAGGTTCTCCACCGTGCGCCACTCCAGTAAGGTGACTGCATGCAGAACCTGCCCCGTGCAAGACAAAGGCAGCACTGTATTACTACTTTACAGTCAGGTGCACACAGCCGGAGGACAGATACACGAGCATTAAAGAGAATAAAGTATTAACATATATTATACCCTCAAGTTCTTTTACACCTCCTCTCAAACCAATACATCATGTTCTGGTGCTTGTTCTCCAGCGGGACATGTTCTGTTGTGTTTTTATGTTCTTTATCGCCCGGGGACAAAAAAACAGGGAATACAGGCATCGACTCAACAGGCGTGAAGAGTTAGAGGCAGGAGCTGCTCAGTGCAAAGACGGAAACGGATCAATTATTCATCACGATGATAAATAAAGATTGGATGTGTTGTGTGGTTGTTCTGTCAGCGAGCAGAGGAGCTGCTGTTGTTCGGTGATCAGGTGTGTGAGCGGGTGACGGGCCCGGTGCATTGAACACACTGCACAGACCCGTCCGGCTCTAATGTGGGACGAAAACATATCTGAATGATGAAGTTCTTCCTGCCCGATTACTGACAGGCGTGGTCCTGATCCGAAAGTGGCCATTCAAACCCAAGCCATGACACAACCTCCACCAGGGGGCGCAGAGGAAGCAGCTGCAGGGCCGAGGACAAAACCCAGTAATTTAAATAATAAATAGACCTGTCAAAGGATTCAGTAATGGTCGCTGCGCAGCCTATATGAGCTGGGCAGGACATACAATCAATGTTTGGACATGCCCCTTATTTGCTCCACTCTTGTCCATGTTCTCAGTTCCACTTCCTGTAAAGATGGACTTTGTAGTTTTAGTTCTGTTGTGTTCTACAGTACATACTGTGTACTTTGTTCTCTCATGCTCAGATCCCCAATACTACCACCACAGAGCAGCGATTTATTGGTGGGTGCATTATTCCTATCCCAGCAGTGTCACTGAGGTGTTTAAATGAATCTACAGCAGCACTGCTGCACTAAAACCCCCCTCACCACATCAGTGTCACTGCAGAACTGACAATAAACAATCCACCACCCAAATGATAACTGTTCTGTGATGCTCCTGCGCAACAGAGAACAGAGAACCAACAGGACTAACAACAACAAAGAAAAAAGATAAACCATCCATCCGTACATATATGGACACACACACACACACACACAGGATTTGAATCAGGATCCCCAGCACTGAGAGGTGGACATGTTTTTCACTACCCCACCAGGCTTCCCCATCATATTTAACGTCCTGATTAAATGGCGGTGCTCTGGCGGGGTTACCGCAGACCCAGGTTCTAATCTGCAGCTCTGAAACACAGTGCTCTGGTTTTAGAGTCAGCAGCCCATCATCCACTTCAAAGTCAAATTAAAACCAGATGCCTGAATGATCTTCATCTGAGAATGTAATGAAAGATTGTAAAAGGAAAGCAGGACAGACAGAGCAGAGGTCTCAGATAAGAGGAGCTTTATTAGAACATTTACAAGAAACTCGCATCGTTAAATACACAGTCAGAAGAACAGAGCGTAGAACCGAAGAGCGAAAACAGGAAGACGAGGGACAGAGACTGAATGAACAGAGATTTGTGAAAGAGGAGCGAAAAGAAACGAAAGCTCAAATCAAACCCAAATACCAAAAACGTGGTTAATCAGCCAGGACAGATCAGTGGGGACGCCATCCCATAATGCTTCAAAGCAGGGGTCCTCCACTGGGTGTCCAACTAAGCACTAAAGCCACTGGGTCTGCCACATGGGGGCAGATGCTACAGTCCGTTTACTTTAATGATGGTTTGTATAATCAGTGCAGGTTATAAACAGTTCAACCAGTTGGGGGAGCTCTTTTTCCCACAGGGCTCCAGAACTTTGCAATAACTTTCCCGCCTCACATTAAAATTCATGTTTAATAAATATAACCACTTTAGAAACTTATTTTAACAGAATGTTTCAGTTTAAATGACATTATTCGATTATTCTCATCTCAATGCATTATTTTATAACATTTAGATTAAAATAAATATCATTCAGCTCTGTATAATAAAAAACAAACTGACCCTCAGCATCACACTCTCACTATGAGCATTATTAACTTTTAATAAAATTGTTAGGCCACGCCCCCTTTTTGCTCCACTTACTGTCCATGTTCTCAGTTCCACTTCTTGTAAAAATGGGACTTTGTAGTTCTACAGTTCCACTCTGTAGTCCATCTGTCTGTGTTCTACAGTACATACTGTGTACTCTGTTCTCTAATGGTCAGAACCCCAATAGTACCACCACAGAGCAGGGGTTATTTGGTTGGTGCATTATTCCTATCCCAGCAGTCACTGAGATGGAGAAACAAAACCGTCCACCACCCAAATGATACCTGCTGATACCTCTGTGATGCTCCTGACCAACAGAGAACATTCTGCTCGGAAGGCTTTACACTTAAAATGCCTGAAGCTTGAACCAGGTGGAACCCCCGGTGCGAGTAGTGGAGGTTTGAATCTACTAGTTAAGTCAACCCATAAAAGTCCTTTCAATAAAATCAAAATAATAAAAATAAAACACACCCTGTTTTTAACTTTCCATTTGACATTCGGACCCTACCGTCTCGGCCGATTAATTACGATCGTGGAACATAGGTGGAACTAGATAACGTGATCGTCACTACTCTACTCTGCTGCCACAGAAAAAAATCATGCAGCGACATTCTGAAGAACATCAACCACAGCCCTCCAATCACAGCGTTCGTCATCCAAACACAGTTCACCCTCACGCACGTTCACGCATAAATTAAGAAATCACATCTAGAACTAATAACCGTCAGTCACTACAGCAAGGAGTCTACATGAAGGGAGCCAGGAGTCTACATCTGTGTGGAGAGACAGTGTAGGGGGTGTGGGGACTGCGGAGAGGACAGGTGGATGAGCTCCATGACTACTGGACGTTCAGCACCCGAGCCGACACCCCATGATGCCAGTCGCGCAGTTTGTTGTACTTTGGCTGCACGAGCTCGGGGTCGACTTTGGTCGCTCTGACGTTCGGAGATGTGCGGACGGAAGAAGATGGAGGAAAGAAGGAGGAGGAAGAACAAACGTTACACGGGACCTGCGGATCATGCCAAGTCATGCACCAAGCTCTCATGACGTGAACCTCAACATTGAGCACAGCATGAACTCTACACCCAGAGGCACGGCGCCCACTCGCATTCCTTCAACCCCCCCCCCCCACCTCATTACACTTAAACCCACAACAGCTTTCAAATTGCAATGAGCATTGTTTACGAGACTCTGGACTTCAGACACACTGACTCGCGATGGTTTCCACTGCCATTCAAGTCCAGGACTTTTAGAGCCTCCTGATTACCCACAATCCCAATTATTTACCCATAATGCCTCATCAGGGACTGCATTCCAGGGTGGTTTGCATTCCCCTCTGGTAAGCTGGGAATCAGGGAGGATGAACATTTTAGCTCTGTGGACACCGGACAGTTTACTGTGTTTGTGTGTGTGTGTGTGTGTGTGTGTGTGTGTGTGTGTGTGAGGGTGTGTGTGTGAATGTTGGTGTGTGTGTGTATGTTGTTTACTACAGCAGCTACTATAAAACCAGGGGCAATAAAATAGTGACATAACTAAAGAAGAACACACACACACACACACACACAAAAATATGTGTACACACACGCATGCAAATATGTATGAACAAACAATAATGTGTACACACACACACACACACAAATATGCGTACACACATGCATAAAAATATGTACGCAAACGCAAATATGTGTACACACACCCACACAATATGTACATATGCACACACACACACACACACACACACACAAATGAATTTTAAAAAATCACACACATACAATAAGTGCTTGAACTTATTAGTATTTGAATTTCTGATGATTCATTAATCTGATTCGTGAATCTGATTCATGAATCTGACTCATTAATGGGTCACAGTTTTAAAGCTTTAGGATGCAGGACTCATGCTGGTTGTGCACAGCAGACACAGGATCAGAAATGACTGCAAATCAATAAGAAGGTCTTACTTCTTTCCCGGGGTGTTCTCGTGGCTTTGCTCTGTGGGAAACAGAAAAAAAAGAAAAAGAAAGCAAATAAGCAACAAAAAAAAAGTGTTTCAGTTTTAAACCCTGAGGCCTCGAACAGAGGAGACAAACAACAATGAGAAAGACATGCTTCATTCCACTGTCTCAACTGACTGCATCACATGACGATGCTCATGCTCAACCTTCTAAATCTCTCAACCTCCTCGGCTAAAAGCCAGACTGAAACTCACCGTTTTCTGTGCCTGTGATCTGTGCCAGGATGCGAAACGAGCGGGACTGGGAGGTGCCGGTGCGTGGACGCCAGTCCTCGGTGTCCTCGATCAGACGCTTCTTGCTGGCGTCGCTCAGGTGCGAGCCATGGTTCACCACCGGTTCCGTGTCAGTATACGGCTTCCTGGGAACTCTGAGGATAAAAACGAGTCAGCTGATCATCCATATAGTAAAGCACTACACACACACACACACACACACACACACACACACACACACACACGATTCTAAAACAGATTTAAATCCAGGTGGAGATTTTTTTAAATATAATTTTATATATATATATATGTATATTCATTCTTGATTCATTATCTTCCGCTTTGTCCTATATTAGGGTCGCGGGGAAGGGGGGGGGTTCCCCATGCCCATCCAGGGGAGAACGTTTCGGGCGCTGGGCAGATAGACCCAGGACAGGGCACCAATCTGTCACTGGGCACACATTCACGCACACATACACACTCTATATGGGGCAATTTGGAGAACCCAATTGACTTTGAACCATGTTTTTGGACTGTGGAAGAATCGGAGAACCCAGAGGAAACCCACGCAGACACGGGGAGAAAATGGAAACTCCACCCAGATTGAGATTCGAGCCGCCCTATATATATATATAAATAAAATTATATGCATGTTTGAAAAAAGGGCAAGTTTCTGTTACCTGGGCGGAGTCTTTCTGTGATACGAAGATCACATAAATCCACAGAGAGGGAGAGAGAGAGAGAGAGAGAGACGGCAAAGAAGGAAAGAAGAAAAGTAAGAAATCACAAGCTTCCATTAAGTGAGGACGACTTGAACTCAGTGCACTATGGGAATTACTTACTTTAGAATACTTTGAGGGCCACTACAGAAATAAGAAGCAAAAACAAAAACAATCTTTTACATTTCCACAAATCAACACTTAATCCACAGCGATATTTAAAGACCTCAGGTTAAAGTAATACACACAAGAATGTGTTTCAGTGTTCGTAGCAGAAGGCTCCCTGAGGCTTTAAAAAAATCATTTAGACGTCACATGGTCTAAAACTATGCAGACACTCGTCGTGATGTTCAGAGTTGAAGGCTATGAAGGTTGGCGGGGTTTTAGAAAGCAGTGGGCATCGCTGAATCCAGAAACTCACTCTAAAATGTTGAGGAAAGTGAATTCTATTCATCAGATTATAGAAGTAACTCCATATTTTATCTATTATTTTAAATGAAAACTAATCAACAAGTGTCCACATATTTTTGACAGGGTTGGTAATCAGGTGGGATGAATTCATGAGGCTGGAGACGAACATGCCAATCCCACAGTGACCACAAGATGGCAGCAGGACATGTCACAATTCTCAGGAACTCATAAAGTTCCAAACGCTGTACATCCTTCTGGCCATGTGATGTGTGTGTGTGTGTGTGTGTGTGTGTGTGTGTGTGTGTGTGTGTGTGTGTGTGTGTGTGTGTGTGTGTGTGATGTGTGCAAAATGTCAAGTGCTCAACAGCTCCACTATAAATAACCATGCTAACAAACATGGCAGGATATAAATAATGAGCTTTGAAATGAGACAAACATTTTATATAAAATACAAGCTATATTAAATAATTAAAACGATGCTGAAACGCAGTGCAGGAACCGAACCAAACGAAGCTGGAGTGAGAGAATGGAAGGAATGGTGAGAGGAAACGCTGCCAGTAGGGAAGTGTGCACAAGGCAAGTATGTTCATGCTTTGAGGGTTAACTCAGGTAAAGCGATTGTGGAACCGTGGAACCAGGCGTCTCACACACACACACACACACACACACACACACACATACACACACATACACGAATACCAAAGAGACTGACTTCGTTACTGACTGCACCTGTTGAAAAAAAGGCAGAAAAGACAAAAGAAAGAGAAACGTGAAAAACCAATTAAGCAGAAGTGGAATAAAGAACCCGTTTAGTTAATACACTCAGACACACACGTGCTTTTAGTTCCCTCCGAGCAGGACGTTCCCAGGAATCAACATCCCATAGTCAAAGAACCCGCATCAGCGTTTCTGCCTCAAGTTCAGATCTCAAATTGCCAATGACAACGAGGAGCAAAACAGCAACAAAGCCTTCTGTAGCTACAAGCACCGCGAGAGCACCTCGGGGAACATGTGAGAGGAATTAGTTTAATGTGCGAGAAGGCGCGAGCCGTGCATCCAGCCCATGGATCCTCTCTGGACACTAATCGGTCCACTTAGTGAACACAGCTGGAAAGCGTTGTAGGTAATGTGGACCTGGTCGGAATACTAACTCTACTGCACTCTGCTGTGCCATCTCTGCAACGTCAGGGTGCCAACAACACGCCACGCCCAAGCCTCCCAAACGAGCGTGGGAACGGGCCGCAACGCCGTCCCAAGAGGAAGGACAGGAAGAGGAGCGCAGGTGCAGCACCACCACACCTAGGAGGCACGTCATTATGTCAGAATAGAGCGCGTTTTAACACAACGGCTTCCCGTCAACACATCATGTCAGCGCATGTCCTGCGTGACCTCAGCGGAGACATACCCATCGGTACATCATCTGTAGAACCTGATTAAATAAATAATATCCACTTGCTATGGACGATTCTATGCCTTTAAGCTTGGGGGAACAGTTTGGGGAAGGCCCTTTGGGTGAGATGGTGTGTAAGAAAATGACAGCCCCAAAAAAACAAACCCCACTGGGTCTCACTGACAAGAATTAAAATATAGATCATGAATGAGGTGCTCTTATCCATCAACATTCTCATGCACTCCTCTGTGACATCACAGATGCCAACTGGATCTGCAAAGTAATGATCACCACACTGAACCTTCTGAAGGCCCAGATCGCAGCGTTCTACACCCGGAACCACGAGCGCTCTCATTTAACTGGACCCATGTGGTCAAAAACGCCACGTTCAGCAAAGGTGTTAAACTGTTCCCTGATTAGAACAAGGCGCGTTAGAGAGCCGGGTCTGGAGATTGAAGCAAGGTGTGGCACCCGGCCTCAGCTCCGTAAGAGAGCGAGAGTGAAGCAGGCGAAAGGTTATCACGCAGAACACCGCGGTATAATCAATCAGAACGCTGGGAATTGGAAGCTGACGCATGTGGACCTGCTTCCTCTTCCTGTTGACTGTGAAACCGCAGCAGAGCTGATCTGAGTCGCTCGGACCCCACAGCGCTCTCAGAGCTCACACATCTGCTGCGGAACCTAAACAAACGTTCCACAGAATACTTTTATTGATTGTTTTTTTTTTATTAATTGAAAGCATGCCCGCTGGATGGTTTCCTTTTCCCACAATGTCTTAAAAGAATCACCCACTGAGGTCCCGTGGCTTTCCATAAGCGTAGTTATGACCATATATGGGCGGGATTTTGGTGAAAATGAATGTTTTTTGTTCATAAATCACCTCCATCACATTTACTGTTGAATAAATATGTCCAGAACCGATACGTTTTCTTCTGTGTTCATCCTCCAGTGAATTACGAGGTGGTTTCAGAGACGTAATGCTAATACGGCTTCATGTGAGCTAATGCAGCTGAGGGGATACGCCAGTCATAGCACTCTGTGATGAGATAATAAGCACAGACATAACTGCCCCTCTTAATAGTATTATTTACCTATAAAACAATCACACACCCACACACAGAATCCAAAGACACACCTGCATAGTGAGGACAGTTTGAGATGAGAGAGTTGTTTATAGTGTTGTTATGGCGACAGGAATGTATTTTTGGTACACACTTAACCTTTAAAGCGTTGCTCGAATGCCAGAGATGATAAGTATTCTTTCACTCTGCATCATCTTCAACAGCGCCAATTTCATCATTATAATTACAGTACAGGGCGGCACGGTGGCTTAGTGGTTTAGCATGTTCTCCTCTCAGCACTAGGGATCCCGGTTCGAATCCCCATCTGGGTGGAGTTTCCATGTTCTCCCTGTGTCTGCGTGGGTTTCCTCCGGGTTCTCCGGTTTCCTCCCACAGTCCAAAAACATGGATCAAGTCAATTTAGTTTTCCAAATTGCCCCATATAAAGTGTGTTTGTGTCTGTGTGAGTGAGTGAGTGTGTGTCCAGCGATAGATTGGCACCCTGTCCTGGGTGTATCTGCCCAGCGCCTGAAACGTTCTCCCCTGGATGGGCATGGGGAACCACCCCCGCAACCCTAATAGAGGATAATAAATGGATGGATAATTACAGTACATTCATAAATACAACATGTGAGGCTGTAAAGTTTGACGTGAATGAAACTCCATGTGGTGTGTTTTGCGTTCCTCAGAAGTCTATTTCTACTTGATGACTTGACCCAAATACAGAAATAAATCCAGTTAGCACCAAATAGAGGTTGAAATAAGTAAAGAATGAGGAAAGAGAGAAAGAAAAAGGCCTCAAAGTCTTAGAACCCCAACCTGATGGCATCCACCTACCCGTTCTGTTGTTCTAACTGCTCCATCAGACCCCGCCTCTGGCCCATGGCTACCTCGCATGCGTTCTCATTGGAATAAAGGTTGATGGGCGTGTTATAGACGGAGGACTGTGGGACGACAGGAGCAGATGAGGAGGCGGGACCAGTCACCCTCGCAGGAGATGAAGAGCCAGAGGACGAGGCGGAGGAGGACTGGGGGAAAGGCGAGCAGGCGGAGGGAGGTTTGGAAACAGCGTGAGGGGAGGAGGCGGTGCGTGAGCTGGAATTGCTGGCCAGCGGGAAAGGTGGTTGCGGAGGCTGCTGGGAGGGCGCGGCGGGGGTGAAAGCTGATGAGGCAGACGGGATGGAGGCTTTGGGCGTGGCCGACGTGGCCGACGGACTGACTGATCTCAGAGAGGCGGACCCCGCTCCGAACGGACGGGCCGTCTTGTTGTAGGCAATGCCGGGGGCAGCGTTGGCAGCAGTGGTGGAGTTGGGGGCGGATGTAGGGGCGTGGCTAATGGGCACGGGCTTAATGATCTCTGGCGACTCGTCCTGTGGAAGGTGAGGGAACACACACATGCAAGACGCTCACACACCACAGCAATCTCATGCATCTGTAGAGTATCTTCAGACAGTTCTAACAGACCTACGAGGGAAGGTTCTAGAACATAATTAGCTTAATTACGATCATTAATGAGGTAGCGCTATGGAGATCAGAGGTCATGCAATGCAACAGTACAAGTACATGCTGCTGCAAAAGGGTAGAACCCAAAGAGCTTTAATCAACTATTAGACCAGTCACCACTGCTGCTCCTCTATTCAGACACGTACTGGGAAACCCAAACCCTGTGTTCATGACATCACATTTCAAGTTTGCTCCTCCCCCTTTTTCCAGGTAACCATGTCTTCACTCATCTCAGATGAACTGCGAGTGTATGGGGAAAAGCTCTTAGCATGTGTGATGATGTGGTGTCCACAAACTTACATCATTTACATGATTATTAAACCCATCTAAAGTAAAAAACATTCTCTGAACCACAGCTGATGTTTAAATGAGTCCAGATTCAAAGCCTTTAAACGCCAGAAACATGACTGGTTGAGTCTGGAGTAGAAGAATTTTTTCACATAGAAATCTACTAAACCTCTGTGGAATGAACTAGAATGTCGATTTTGAGTAAGCGCCTCTCTTTCGACATCAGTATCAACATACTGAATGATCTTGATGAGCAAGAATTCAATTCAAAATGTTGTAGAGAGCCTTTTTTTTGGATTAAGAGCTGTTTTTGGAATGGGGCGTCATTAAAGGCACAATATGCAACTATCCCAGTACTGTCCATATATCAGAGCTTTATTTGCTCTTCAATTTGTCATTATTTAGGATTAAACAACACAATAAACAGACATATAGGGCCTTTTAAAAGCCACAGTGTGTCCTACTTACCTTGGATCCATCAGCTTTTGGGCCAGCAGGTGCTCTGCAATGACAGGAATGAGATAAGATGAGTTCACTCATTTTATAAATAAAGGTACCAACATATAATTTTGAACAACCAACTAGTTGTATAGAGTGTGGTGAGAGAACGGAGCAGAATTGAGTCCAATCCAACGATCCAGTGCTGTCTTTCCTTCATGCACAGTGCATCACACCGTCCAAAAATAAAAGCAGAGCGAATCGAGGCATCCGAGAGCCCGGCACTTTGTTTCTCGATTGACAACAGCTGAGCATTTCAGGGCCGATCTTATGCCAGTCCATAGACCAAGCTTCAACGGAACATGTACTGTACGGTCATTTCTGGTAGCCGGCGTGTGTCTCCTAAGGTTGAAATATCGGTTATCCGCATTTCTGTCAGCAGAAATATCTGTGACGGAATAATCAGTCTTATAAAACCAGGAGGGCAGCTCGTGTGACTAAAGCAGACGTCTGCAACCCGACCGCAAGTTCCACTCTTACGCAGCAGAGCCAAAACACAGGGACGGGACAAGAGATTCTTTCATTCACATGCGCCCTCATGAAAAACAGGGCTGTCGTGTAACATGTATTTTGTGTTTTAATCTTTTTTCCGGTGCCGTCCACCAAACAGCGAGGACTACAGCCGTAAAGTATCCACACGGGCCCGCCGCAGCCGTAAAGGGAGCTGCAGAAGCGGGCTTTTGTGAAAGGCTCGCGGTTCTTTACTAGCTGCTTTTTTAGACGCCCGCAGACATTTCAGCCCGTTTTCGTCGAGTTAACCCTTCGTTCATTAGTGTGCGCTCGCCCTCTGGGTCCCCGAGTCTAGACTGCCATTTTTAGTCATCATTAGTCAGGAATGACCTCCTGCACCTTCCTCCACGAATTAGTTCTCTCGGCACAATGGGGCTCAGGATCGCGGGAATGCGGCGGGCGTTATGGCGTCACGCTGGAGACTCTTCCATATTAGGAAAGGGCAGTCGTTCTTCAGGCCCCGCTGAAACGCCGCGGAACAAAACAGCCCCCTTTTCAGCCGTTCACCTCATTATAAGGGTGAGAGGAAAAAGCCACAATGAGGCAGCCTTGTTGGAAAAGGATGTCAGCCAAGCAGCGTGCAAACAGAGCCATGGGGCCGAGTTTAAAGAGGCCAAGCCGAAACAAACGGAGGGCTTCGGATAAAAAACACACTGACAATGTGGGGCCAACTGGGTTCCTCAGGTGAGCACCCTCTCGCACTCGGTTCCCACAGTCGGGCCCTGGTGGTCCTGAGAGTATTGGCTGTGCTCGGGTTGGTCTGTTTTCAGGACAGTGGGACGCTCTGTTTTGACAGTGTGGTGGGTGGATGTGCTTATCAGACAGCGGCTTGCTGGCCTGAAACTGTCCAGCATCAGCGATTGTGCAGCCAGGAAGAGGCTTTTGTTGGATTACTTCGCATATTAACCCTTTAATGTATAATATAGTACTGTGTCCACTCATTCACTACAGCTCATCCTCTAAAGCTTCATCAGTGCTCACAGGATGCTGTGGAGGATGTAGGAGGACGGTGATGATTATGATGGGGTTGGGACATGTTTGGCGGCTTGACTTTGTACAGTGTTTATAAAAAAACTCCAGCAGCACTGATGTTTATCGGTTAATTGGAGCTTAATAAATAAGAAGGAACCAATCATTTCAGTCCAGCAGCACCACTGTGTCTGATCCAAATCCAAAAGAGACAACACTAACACACCATCATCACAGCAGTGTTACCACAGAACTAAGGATCATCCACCACCCAAATACTTCATCTATGGTGGTTCTAATCATTAGTGAACATAGTAAAGGGTACTAGCAAAGTATCTGTGATAGACTAGAACGTGCTTGAGTGATAGATGGAGATTATAAAAATAAACAATGGGTCTAAGTGGCAGGTGGAAGTGGTTGGACCTAATAACGTGGCCGGGATAGGTATTTATAATACAGCTAATCTACGGGTGTACATAGTTTGGTCAGTGGAGATGTGAAGGAAGCAAGCTACATTATTAACCAAAACATCTATTTAAAAAACATCTGGACGTTTGAAAAGAATAGACCGCCATTGGGTGGGTTTTAAAAGGAAATCCAGTGGGCGGAGCCATGTTTGCTTTAAAAGACACATACTAAACATTATGAGATCAAGTGGCTCCGTTGGTTCTGACATACGTCCTGAACAACGGCGGCTGTATCCTACACATGCCCCTGCATGTCGATATTTTGGGGCATTATTATTATTAGTCATGGTCCAGCGGTTCCTATCCCAGCACCGGTTGGGATTTCCAGGTCAGGCGTCAAAGGGGGAACTGAGGGTGAGCAGTGCAGACAGCGCTCCTTTAGAAGCTCGCACGGGGCCTGGAGCTGGATGGAATGAGTAGCAGCAGGTTTGGATCTGACTCGGATTTGGTTGGACGTGCAGTGAATGTCATCCGGAGCGGGAGCCAAAGCGCAGCTGTGAAATACAACGTCTGATTTGGCTTTTTTAAGATTCATTTGTCAACATGACATGAATCACTGCGTCTCGAGCGTCGCTAAAGCGAGTTTTACCGCTGAAAGCGCGGCGACGATTGCACTCGGCACCGTGTCTCGCAGCCGACCACCCGTGTGGGGACCCGTGGCTCTGTGGGTGTGAGAACGCGAGCGGTGGAAATGCAGCAGAATGTGGGCAGTGCGGTGAAATTTCCACACAGCGGCGGCCAAAAGAAACAATCTGGGTTGTGTCGTGTGTCAGAGCGCAGAACAATCCCATACCTGCTTCAGTGGAAGTGCATTTACCCCCCACCCCCCACACTGTCCTCATTGTCTTGACACCAATGTACACCCCTCTTATGTCCTGTAACAAGTTGGTACACAAAGTCGCCACTGTATTTGTCTTACTTCTCTAAAGATCCCTAAAAACTTAGCTCAGAACTACATTCAACTGCCCACAAGGAGAACCTGCTCCACAGCATTCACTCAGATGCTGGATATACAACAGAGAAAAGAGAGCTTTAAAGGCTTTAAAGTGGTCAGTGCAGCTCTAGTTAAGTCCAACACATCCAGAGTCGCTGAGTTTGGGTAGCAGGCATACGATTACTTCCTCAGACTGACAGGCACATATTAGCTTGCCAGCTATTAAGACTTTAGCGGAAAAGTATTAAAACCAGAGACTTAAAGGCTTGGCTTGCAGATGGCAGTCTCAGTAAAAGCAAGCGACTCATTGTGTATTTGATTCTCGTTGGAGCAGACGACCGTTTGTGCCCGTCAGTCTGAAAAAGCAGGAAACTTTCTGCCTGTCAGTCCCAATAAAGACAAATGTTCTGTGTCTGTATTTCCAAGTCAAGCAGGAGACTGTATGCCCATCGGTTCTAGTTAAGTATGTGACTATGTGCCTGTTAGTCCCAATAAAGCATCAGATTCTCTGCCCGTCAGTACCAGCGCAGAATGAGACTCATTGTACCAGCAGTCCCAGTAATGCAGGAGACATAACGCCTGTCAGTCCCAGTACAGCATTGGACTCTCTGCCCATCAGTCCCAGTACAGTATGAGACTTATTGTACCCGTCAGTCCCAGTAATGCAGGAGACATAACGCCTGTCAGTCCCAGTACAGAATGAGACTCATTGTACCCGTCAGTCTCAGTAAGGCAGGAGACTTTATGTCCATGTGCCTTTCAGTCCCAGTAATGCAGAAGGCGGAATGCCTGTCAGTGGTAGTTAAGCATGTGACTATGTGCCTGTCAGTCTCAGTACAGTATCAGACACTCTGTCCCATCACCTGCCTAACAACAACAACCACAACTTTCCTACTAATCAGTTTTAAGAAAATGGTTGCAACCATCTGCCAGTTTCAGCAAAATCCCTATAAGCATACTGTCTGTTGTCATGGAGACACATCCTTTGTCTCGATGCTATGGACATATCCTGTTCCTGTGTGAAGGGGGAATATCCTCTGCTTGTTAATTCCAATGTGGGAGTCACATCCTCCATTCCAGTGAGTATATAATCAGATGGCCCTGTCAATCCCACTAAAGAAAAACATTATTGGGACCCATCAGTCCCTTCAGCCGTCACTGAGACATCCTCTCAGTGTAGAAGATGTGCATCCTATGTGGCTGTCAATTTTAGTAAGAACCATCGTTCCCATGCTCACAATGGTGGAGAAATATTCCCCATGCTGCTTCATTTCTGTAAAAACCGTATTAAATATGTTATTATATTGAATCAGACAGTATTTCATCAATTCCAGAGTATAACAGACAGTTTATCATTGGCTCATTTAACTGGGAGGCAGTTTAAAGGTATTTTCCCGGTTGCCCTGGTCACTCGTCTCAGACCTGGGCTGATCGTTATCACATCCGTAATTCATTAATCCAACGGCGAGGGAATCAGATTAAAAACACCCTGCTGTTGATTACGGTAAGCGCGCTTCCTTCCAGACGCCCCAAATCTCTTTCACACAGACACACGCAGATGTCTCATAATGGCTCTCCCAGATTTCATGAGCATGTCTGTGGATGTCAGGCCGAAGCACAGTAAAGCCTGAGAAGGTATTCAGAGACATCCTGCAACAGCTTGGAACTGTTACCTTTTATGTAGCCTATAAAGAAAAGAGTTCCAGCTCTATTGTAAATTCTGCAGCCCAAAGCCTGGAGAGAAAAAAAAGGAAAGAAAACCCAAAAAAAAGCAACCAGAATTCCGCTGAACTTCAGCGACTCGTCCGAAAGGGCAGCGCAGATTTTTATATAAACCTTCAAACCGAATTTATAAGAAACTCTAGAGGAGTTTAAAGGACTATGATGTAGAAGCCGGGTGTGTGGGACGAAGCAACACACTGAAAATGGAGGGACAAGCGTGCAGGGATAACGGCTCGTATTGGACTTGTTTGCCACGTGGAGATGATATTCCTGTGGACCATCGTCTTATTTCTTTTACGCAGAGTTGAGGGGGCAGATCTTTAAACGTTGCTCAAAGTGGTTTTCCATCATGCGACGTCTCCAAGCGATAAAAAAAAACAAAACCCCAAAAACGCGCGGGCCAAACAGGCAGCCTGGTAATCAGAGATGTGATAAACAAGTACAAACGTTTAAATGTGGTCTCGGATGGGAGCTGGAAATTTTCAAACGCTGGAGCGCAGTGAGAGAAATCAGACGCGAGAGCCGTTTCCTGTGTCGACACGATCGTTATCTCAGAGTCGAGAAACAGAGGACCAGAGCTTCAGAGGATGGATTAGGGTTTGGAAAATTCATTTGTGAAAGTAGATAAGGTTATTTAAATATATAAAACTCGTGTTTTTGGCTGAAATCTCACAGCAGGACTCGAAAAAAAAGGCCAGCGGCAAAATCCAATCTGCTTCTGATGTTCCAGCCGCAATGAAACTGCAGACAGCTCACTATACACTACTTAGTGCACTACATAGTGAAAAACAAAACAGCTCAAACTCATTCCAAAGACATTATCAAGATTAAATTAAAAAGATAAAAAATAAAAGAGGGCGGCACGGTGGCTTAGTGGTTAGCATGTTCTCCTCTCAGCACTAGGGATTCCTGGTTCGAATCCCCATCTGGGTGGAGTTTTCATGTTCTCCCCGTGTCTGCGTGGGTTTCTTCCGGGTTCTCCGGTTTCCTCCCACAGTCCAAAAACATGGATCAAGTCAATTGAGTTCTCCAAATTGCCCCATCTAGAGTGTGTGTGTCTGTGTGAGTGAGAGTGTACCCAGCGATAGATTGGCGCCCTGTCCTGGGTCTATCTGCCCAGAGCCCGAAATGTTCTCCCCTGGATGGGCATGGGGAACCCCCTCCACGACCCTAATATAGGATAAAGCGAATGAATAATATATAAATAAGAGATTAAAAGATTAAAACCTCAGAGTGAAGTTTAAGCCTCAGAACTTCAGTGTATTAAACAAAAGTGGACAAAAGTACTGTATGTACTGCAGAACACAAACAGATGGACTACAGTCTGGAATTGTAGAACTACAAACAAGTACACATTCCTCTGTGTGAAAGCACAGCAAGAGAAATAAATCACTTCATCAGTTTATCTTTACAGTCAGTGAAACTGATAACATGGAGAATATGTGGAGCGCAAAGGAGGCGTGTCCAAACGTTGGACTGGTACTGCACTTCCAAAAAGAATTCAGCTCGTCAGTCTGGATGAAACTGACAGATTAACACACAGTTCAGCTACATAAACCGGCGTTAATGATTTTTTTTTCCCCTTCTGGCCCGTGTGAGGTTCAGGCTTTGAAACGAACTTCACTTGAAATGCACTTGATTATATAAGAATCCCAAAACAAGGGGCTCTTCAGAAAGGGAAATGCGGCAGCCTGCCAAATGAGAAGGGTTTCCTGGATACCAAACCGCCATCACCTCATAAACCTTGCTTATTAAACCTAATCTCCAAGGTTACACGTCTTGGTGGCCTGATGAGACGGAACGGTTAGGAGCTTGGGATTAACCCAGCAGGACCTCTGGTTTATAGGCTGGAAGCAGCGGCGTGCGAGAGGGCTCGTTAGCGGTCGCTGGTGACAATCTTAATTTACCTGAACACATTTCTGCCGCCGTTTAACCGCCGACCACCGAAAATGGCTCGACTTTAACTGAAAGACGTGCATCTCAGCGGCGGTTGGCCATGCCGACCTTTCATTGACTCTCCGAATGAAAAGCTTATTAAGTCAAAACCAGAACTCTCAGCTTATTTGAGAGGTGTTGATTCCAGCTCTATAGAGCACAATGATGTAGATGGCAGGGAAGCGGGAGTGCAGGCCAGGCCGCCGAGGAGGGAGCGGGTTCAGCTCCAGAGACAGACTCCCAACTGTGCGGTCATGCTGGTTTTCCCGTGGCTCGTAAAAAGACCCAAAATGCGCACTTTGAACCACTTTGCTCCAAAACTTCTAAAAAAAAACCCTTCACTCCATATTTAGAAGTCGCATTGCTTCTGAGGTCGCATTGCTTCTGAGTCCTGGACTAAAAAGGGAGCATCTTAACTTGGAAATCCTTACTTTTTCCGTGTGCAAACAAACACGGCCTGAAGTAATCGTGCCTTAGGGATTGCAGATGTCGGTGTGCATGATCATGCACGCGTACGCGTGGTCTGTTGTGCATCAGGTGAAGGACAGCGGTGCAACCTGGATGGAATCAGCGTTGTGTACAAAGGCTTCTGTGGCCCGACGTACAGATGCTGCGCAGATGCAACACGGAAAGCATGAACACAATACGGCATTGAACTCTCAGGTGATATAAATCCAAATAACGAGCAAACTACGTTCTAGTTGCGCTGGAAAGTCAAAGCATGTGACCTGAACGTGTTGAGGGGATCCATATAGTTGCAGTCCTGCTGAATCGGCGGAAAGCAAGTTCGAAATGCTGGTTCCTGAGGTGGGAGCGGGAGCTGGCGGGGATCGGCGTCTGCTTAATACATTTCACACCATCGCCACAGTTTTACAGCTTCATTAAACGTAATATAGCATGCGATCTTTAAGCACACTTCACCTCTCAGGCTTGATTACACAACCACAGGATTATTATTGGGTGCCACAGGGGTGCACGCTTTCGTCCCACAGCAAGGAGGTCCTGGACTGGTTTCTGTGTGCAGTTTGCATGTTCTCCCTCAATCTATATGGACCCGCTGTTTCCTAGCAGTCAAAAAAACTTTGATTCAAAGTTGGTGCCCAACATGGTGTTTGGGGTCTGAAAATAGGTTCAGACATGATACACCACCTCTGGAGTATTATATGTTAAGAGCCCACAGTGGCAACGGTGCAATTGGGGTTGGGTGCTTAAGCTGTAGTACTTATTGGGACCGGGAATCAAACCGGGGACCTTCAGGTTGCCACAAGCCTACGACTGCCCCCGCAAAATAAACTGGAAATACAAACCAGCCCCAGTTGGATATATAGTACCAGTCCAAAGTTTGGACATGCACCCTTTCTGTCCCACTCATTGTCCACGTTCTCAGTTCCACCTTGTAGTTCTACAATTCAAGACTGTTGTCTATCTGTTTGTGTTCTACAGCACATACTGTGTACTCTGTTCTAATGCTCAGAACCCCAATAGTACCACCACAGAGCAGGGGCTATTTGGTTGGGGCATTATCATTCCTAGCCCAGCAGTGTCGCTGAGGTGTTTAAATGAAACTACAGCAGCACTGCTGCACTAAAACCCCCCTCACCACATCAGTGTCACTAAAGATCTATTAATACACAAACTTTTAATTAATTTACACTACATGTTAGTACCGTACTAAGCTGGCAGACTCACGTACTGACTTCTTGTGGAGCACCAGGCCGAGCAGCGCAGCCGAGCCGGGAGTCAGACAGCTTATTAAGGGCTGATGATGAACGGTTATGGCGTGCAGCTGAGCGGCAGTGTTCTGGGTGATTTGTACCATTCGACTAACGGAGCTCGAGCAGCTCTCTGGGACGACATATCGCAAGCTAATGTTTTTCTTCTGAACGTGGGTTGACGTGAAAGTTTGATAGCGGGTCAGGGCTGATGAATTTCACAGATTCGATGATAAAACCTGAACACATACGAGGAATCCACTGAAATCTTCAATCGAGACATTCCAGAGCCCTTATGTAACAGCGCTCCTCTTAATTTCCTTCCCATAAGCCCATAACTCCACAGGACGTCAGCGTGGCCTTAACCTCCTGGAGTTTGGATCAAGCCCCGGGTTTGCTCTCGATTCCGCTTCATCTCTCTCTCGCCCGACTCGGTGGTTAGAACGCAGGGTCAATCATGACAAAGCAGAATTTAAGTATTAAATTAAATTAAATTAATTAAATTTAAGAATTTAATTTAATATTTGGTGAACTCTGCGTTTTTAACCCGCAACATTCATTCCTAGAAATTAATTAGAAATCCCGTCAGTCAGACGTTTAGACACTCCTCCTTAATGTCCATGTTCTCAGTTCCACTTCCTGTAAATATGGACTTGGTAGTTCTACAGTTCCACTCTGTAGTCCATCTTTTTGTGTTCTACAGTACATACTGTGTACTCTGTTCTCTAATGATCAGAGCCCCAGTAGTAGCACCACAGAGCAGGGATTATTTGGTTAGTGTATTAGTCCTATCCCAGCAGTGTCACTGAGGTGTTTAAATGAAACTACAGCAGCACTGCTGCACTAAAACCCCCTC
Organism: Corydoras maculifer; assembly: GCA_019802435.1. NCBI lineage: Eukaryota > Metazoa > Chordata > Actinopteri > Siluriformes > Callichthyidae > Corydoras > Corydoras maculifer. The sequence continues at coordinate 1,639,514 of JAFMOD010000019.1, read as the reverse complement.
ACCACATCAGTGTCACTATGATCCACCACCCAAATGATACCTGTTCTGTGATGCTCCTGACCAACAGAGAACAGAGAACCAACAGGGGACTAACAACAACAAAAAACACAGATGGACTTCAGTCTGTAATTGTAAAACTACAAAGTCCATCTATATGCAGGAAATTGTTCCGTTTTTTTAACTAATTTATACAAAGTCAGTCAGAATTTTGGACACGCCCCCGTTCTTGCTCCTGAGTCACAGACAGAGTTCACCAAGGACATAACCAAACTTTTGAACTGCACATCCCGGTTCCCTGATCTGATTAATGCTGCATCGCAGAGAGCATCAACAAAAGCAGTCTGGAAAAATCTGGAACGGATTCGTACTCGTTAAGCGTAGTTTCTGAAGACACAGTGGCGTTGTGTTGACAGGAGGCTGAGGTGGTTTCCCTTCTCTAATCAGACGCCACCTCTCTGTCATACCCTCATTATTCTTATATCTCTTTAACAGGACGTGCCGATGACGAGCAGCCGCCTGAAGTAAACGTAAAAGAAAGAAAAGCACATGAAGAAAGCAGTTCGGATGAAAGCGAGTGGAAACGTGAGCTGGCTTAATCCAAACATCCCGACTGCATGACATCCTGCATGGTCTGGCGAAGGGGGGGGGGTGGTATGGGATAAAGGAAAGCACTAAACAAGCCATTCCACTGCCTGCTGTGCATTCACACGATCTTATCTGTCGCAGATTGGGAATTCCTGACGCTGATGGATCGCATTTTCCCTTCAAGCCCGAAATACGCCGAGCGGACTCGAAGGCATGACAGCGATGTGAACGCCGCGGCCGTCGGCGGGCGATTCTGGAGGCGTACGGGCCGCGATCTGAGCGTCTGCTTTGGAAACGTTTGATGTGATGGTTTGTGCATGTGGGTGAGGGAGGGCATTGTACCTCTGCAGGGTGAGGCTCAGGTTGCCAGTGCACGCTTTGATCTTGTTCTGCGCCTCCAGGTGAGTCATGCTGTCGGTGGAAATGCCGTCGATGGACAGCACCACGTCCCCCACGTTGATCTTAGCCTTTGCTGCCTTCCCTCCATCTGTCAGCTGTAAAGAAAACACACGGTTAGGGTGAGAAAATAACCCCCCCTCTCCCCAACAAGACCTTTTTAAAAGGGTCATGTGAACCCAGGCAGCCAGTCAATAATGAATGATCTAGACTTTACAAAGTACACCAGCTTTCAATAGAATCACTTAACATGGTGTTGTTTTACAATCCCATCAGTCAGCAGCGTGCATTCAAACAGCTTAAAATAACACCCCAGTGGAAGCTCGGTTCTATAAGGGACCAATGAGAAAAACATGGGATGTTCTTTTGACCTTACTCCACACAAACATCAGGATCTAATGCAAAAAATATATATCACAGGAGTTCATTAGAGACATGGGGTTCTATCTAACACCCCGCCAATTCCTACCTTCTTCCTGTGTGGTTTAAATAGCAACACTGCTTGTGAAGAAGGGCAAGGTAGCTCAGTGGTTAGGGCGTTGGGTTATCAATCTCAAGGTTGGGGGTTCAAATCCCAGGTCCACTGAAGTTACCAATGTGGATCCTTGAGTAAGGCCCTTAACCCTCATTGATAGCAGGGATGTTGTGATTAACCCTGTGCTCACCTTGTAAGTTGCTTTGGATAAAAACGTCTGATAAATGACCAAATGTAAATGTAAATGTATGAAGATATCTCCCCAGTCAGACGTTGGCTGCTATCTCATTGGACAGTGAATCATCAACGCGGGCGCGTGTCCCAAGCCACTGAACGCTGAAACGAACTGAACGCTATTGAATCTGTCTCCATTTGTAAAGAGAATGCAAATCCATAGAACACACACTATACTCTGGGTCCTTCATTCACACTCACATGGAGAACCTGATGGAGCAGAGCATCGAGTCCAGGTAGCTGCACCGCTCAAATTGATTGGTTTATTGCATGTTGCGCCAAAAACACCCACGTGAAAAATGTACAGAATTAGAACACTTCTAGACTTTTGTAAGTTTCGAAGCACGCATGGAGTTCGAGTTATGGTAGAAACAACTCATAAATTGGGTTTCAACTCATAAATTGTTCTGTGACCGCTGACCCGAGAGCGGTCGCCAATTTAAACGGGGAATTATGGTAAACTATAATAGATATAGTAGAACTCAGCTGTCTGCAATTAGGTCTGGCAATAGGACAGCAGGGTTCGGTGGTGTTTATTGGTTGGAGCAGTACACATTTGGAGGTGTGGCGGGGCCTTAAATAGCCTACTACAGCGGTTTCTCGATGATTTTATCAACTTGGCTGCATCTACTGATGTGCATCTTCAGCCAAACGCACAACGCTGCAGACGTTTCATGAGTGAAGATGGACACAGATCTTTAACATTTTCATCAGAGCTTTCATTCAGTCCCACTGCAACATGTGCACAAAATCAAACAACGAGCCCTGCATTGTGCATAACTGGATTAAACAGTTTGAGGAAGGTCCTTTACTGCTTCAGCATGTCTGTGTCCTAATTCACAAAGCTTGGTTTATATCGGGATGGTTAATTGAATTTCTTAAGTGTGCCAGCACAGAGCCCCAACATGAAGGTCAACCAGGACCAAAGTGTCTGACCTCACAATCACAGAACCGGATCATCTTTAAAATCTAGAGGAAAGCCTTTCAAAAGACAAGCTGCAAAGCCAAACCAACTGAAAACAGGACGTCAAAAGCTCCTGAGGTTTAACCCCTTTATTTTCATCAACATTCCATCAACAAGGGATTAAAATTCCACAGTCGAAATCACTATACTCATCACTTATTCCGAAATAATAAGTTTTGATGAGACTATTTTAAAAATGTATTTAGAAATGTTAACAGAGAGCTCCAGCAATCAGGTGGGAGGTTAAAACCAGCCACAAGTCTGATGTTGTCTGAACCCTTTTGTCCATACAGGGTATTAACGGGGTGGCGAGCTGGTTTATGGAGAGGTTAACCGTCTCTGAACATTGCTCATGGAAACTGCAGGGTAACCAGGTGCCGTTCCAGAATTTCCAGATAAAGAAGTTGATGAAAATGAATGATGGAGAGGGTGCGGCGCCTGCGCCTGTGTCATCAGCGATGCAAAACAACTGTGCAAACAGGTATTAAAATACCAGCTGATGCAACAATGATATCATTCTATACAGTCATAGAACCATAAAGGTCATTTTATTGGTTTAAACAATAACACTGAATCAGTGCAGCGCTGGAATTTCACATGCAGCTGTAAACAAAAGAGTCAGACGCTTCAGTTCGGTGCTGCGGCTCAGTTCAGTTTTGTAGCTTTCAAATAAGAGAAAGATAGTAATCTGTATTCTATAATTTATATTCTGTAATCGGCATCATGAGATTTATTCATTAAATAATAATTAGCAAACAAATTTTTAAAAATGACGGCACATCGGTTCAGTGGTAATGGTGTGTATGTGTGTGCTTCACTGCATGGATGGGTTAAATGTAAAGCACATGTGTTTATAGCATCTGTCTTTAACATGGCATGCTACTCTAGATAGATGGATATATGGATGGATTTAGGGATGGGGTCCATCCAGTTTTGATTTCCACTGACCCAGCGAGTTTGCAGTCAGAGTTTCAGTGATGAGCCTACACTGATAACCCAACACACTTGTACACTGCAGTGCTGCCTGGACACTCACTCAAGATAAAAAGAGTCCATCACCGAGCCTTGGTACTCACAATGGTCCACCATCATCATGTCTTGCACTTTGATTTTTAGAACCCAGGTAAAAATCTCTACATAAATAAATAATAAAGATGGCACGGTAGCTTAGTGGTTAGCACGTTCGTCTCTCGGCACTAGGGATTCCCGGTTCTCCCGTGTTCTCCCGTGTCTGCGTGGGTTTCCTCCGGGTTCTCCGGTTTCCTCCCACAGTCCAAAAACATGGATCAAGTCAATTGAGTTCTCCAAATTGCCCCATATAGAGTGTGTCTGTGTGAGTGAGTGTGTGCCCAGCGATAGATTGGCACCCTGTCCTGGGTGTATCTGCCCAGTGCTCGAAACATTCTCCCCTGGATGGGCATGGCGAACCCCCCCACGACCCTAATATAGGATGAAGCGGAAGATAATAATGAATTAATGAAAAAATAAATAATCTTCTCTTAATAAATAAAAACTCAAGTTTCAGGTTCAAGTCAGAACGTAACTCTGAAGGACGTGGACAAAATAATGCGACTTGAAGTAAAATAAAACGTGGGCAACACGTTGGAAACAGGCATGTTTCCACTGAGGATTAGACAGATCGGGGAGGTGATTACATGAAACCAATCGTAGTTTAAAGGCCAAGTGCGTATCCTCCCTATCCGCTTCCTGTCGATGTGCCTGGGCAGGACACCCCGACAGCAGGTAGACTCAGACCCAGGTGTTCCCATGAGGCATTGCACAATTATGCGTGCAGCTTGTAAATCAGCCGGCGTGTCTGTTGATTCAGCAGCTGTAATACGCCTGGCGCTCAGTCCGTCTGCCTGCACATCCACCGCTCACGTCCCGACATGTGCCAGGGCGTTTAATAAGGGACGCCGAGGAGACTGCCGTCTGCATAGATTTTGTTTAGTCATTAGACTTCAAGCACCGCAAAACCACTACAGCACGCACGAAGCAAAGGTGCAGAAAGACCCCGGCAGCCACCTCCGTGATGATGTAGCGTAAAGGCCGTCATCTTCAACATCACTGTGTGATGCTTCCCTCAGACACACCACAAAACCTTGCAGTAAGCCCCGAGGAACAAAAGCTTAGGATGCCACGTCCTTAAACCTCCCGGAGGTGTAATATGTAGGTGTCCCAATACTTTTGTCCATATCCATCATATCAGCATATTTTAATTTTTCATTCATCCATCCATTATCTTCCGCTTTATCCTCTATTAGGGTCGCGGGGGGGTTCCCTATGCCCATCCAGGGGAGAACGTTTCGGGCGCTGGGCAGATAGACCCAGGAAAGGACGCCAATCCATCACTGGGCACACACTCACTCACACAGACACACTCTATATGGGGCAATTTGGAGAACTTAATTGACTTGATCCATGTTTTTCGACTGTGGGAGGAAACCGGAGAACCCGGAGGAAACCCACGCGGACACGGGGAGAACATGGAAACTCCACCCAGATGGGGATTCGAACCGGGAATCCCTAGCGCTGAGAGGAGAACGAGCTAAACCACTAAGCCACCGTGCCGGCATATTTTCATTTATTACACATTTTATATTTCTATTCACAAAGGGTAGGAGAACATGCTAAATATTTCGGCATTATAGTCGCAAATAAACTGCCTTCCAAAATAAGATCTGCCTCTCAGCGCTGGGGATCCAGGTTCGAATCCTGATCCGGGTTTCCATGTTTGGATTAAGGTGAACTGGCAGCTCTAAATTGCCCCTCTATAGTCTCTGTATGTGAGTGTGTGTGTGCCCAGCAATTACCTGATGCCCTGTACTGGGTGGACCCCCCTCAGCAACCGTACTAGAGGATTAATAAGATAAGATAAGTAGCTTTAGCTTGTGGCATGCAACAATATGAGTGCGATGACCAATAAACAACCTTGCAATTTAAAGGATTCGTTAACGTATGGGAGAAAAGGATACAGGGCAAAAACGCAGCAGGTTCTAAACATATTCATTCAGCACAGAACAGTCAGCACAGGGGTAATTACTGAAAAACCAACTCTATTTCTGAATGAATTAAACGTCCTGCATAGACGCAGAAGGCCAAATATGGACATCACCATCATGGTGCAGACGATGCGACCTCATTGTTCTGTGGGCCGAATCTGCAGCGGACTGTGGATTTGAGATGTTTAATGACCTCAGAGCTGGTCAGAACGTACAATGTCAAAACAAACAAATCAAGTCAACGAGTTTGACCAAACCCTCTGAAAAACATGCCAATCGGAGAACAAACCCTGCTCTCAAAGGCCTCTCGGTTCACTTCACGTACAGTTGTGCTCTGAAGGTGGAACTGGATTAAAAGGAGGAAATGGAATGCGGTTTAATGGGATCTTGAGAGAAGCTTTTGACTGAAGAATGCAAAGCTGCTCTGTACAGTCGACTTTCTATAGAACAGAGATAAAGAGAATAATGGAGGGTAAAAAGACTGAATGAGGCAGAAGCGTTATTATCTGAGGACGACCGTAAAAGGGCCTCCACCTTTTGTTTTACCAACACAGTGATTTTAAGCATGGCTTGCCATCAGGGACACTGAACCCGTCAATCCAAACTAAATGGGTGCTTAATAGGAACCAAGCGGCCTCTAACAGGTCCCTGGGAGGTGTTCAGGCACCATAGTTGGGGTTAAAGGTTAATAAATGGAGCTCATCTGCGATCGTGATCTTTGGGATTGGGCCTGAATGAGGAACACTCATTCAACACTCCAGATGGAGGTTGAGTCAGTGAGCCGGGGTCCAGGGAACTCAGCGGGATGAAACTTGCTCGGCTATAAAACCCACTTGACGTTTCTTCAGATGAGTTAGGAGGTGCATGGGTGCTGAGGAACATGACACTCATGACATCCTGTTACTGGATGCTGAAGTCATGATGCAGGGTTTACTCACTTCAGCCAGAAGCAGTGAATCAGGAGGTTTTACTGCCGCAGGGAGGAGCAGGTGTGAAGACACCCCCTGACTCCAAGTTTAGTTCAGCGGCCCTCAGGAGGCGTTACAACAAAGCCAGTTCTTAAAAAACTGGGTTCCTTAATCGACTCATTCATTTACTGACTTAAACAGTCACAGGGGAGGAGAGGGGGTTTAAAAAACCCAGAGGCTTATTTTAGTTATCTACAGCAAGCTGTCCACCATGCACCACAGGGGGTCAGGGGGTCTTTGCTATCATGATAACGACAAAATGATGCCCTGCGTGGCACCAAAGGTATGTAATAATTCTTGTGTTTATTTATAGGTGGCTTAGTGGTTAGCATGTTCTCTTTTCAGCACTGGGGATCCAGCTTGGATCCTGATCTGGATCGAGTTTGCATGTTCTCCCTATTTTCAAAAAGATGCATTCAATGGGAAATGGCGGCTCTTAATTGCACCTATCGAAATTGACCTGCTCTAAATTGCCCCTATATAGTGTGTGTGTGTGTGTGTGTGTGTGCCAGTCTGCCCAGCGCCCAAAACGTTCTCTGGATGGGGAACCGGGGACACCACCCCACAACAAAAAAGGATTAAGCGGTTAAGAAAAAGAGATTACACAAGATGAAAGGTTTTATATAAAGCTGTCTGTAGGGGGCAGTCTGTAAGTCTCCTCGCTAACTTGAACCAATTCACAATAAGTCGTAACCTTGGGTTTAAGAATCCAGCCTTGCGACCTGAAGGTCCTGGGTTCAATTTCTGATCCCACCAAGTACTTTTGCTGAAGTGCCCTTGGGCAGGCACCTAACCTCAACTGCTCTCCAGCTGCTCTCAGAACAAAGAATAAATCCCTTAATAACTTTATAAAGTTATTGTAAACAATTTGTAAGATTCTCTACATAAAATTAATTCCAGGACTCATTTAAGCCCTCGGTTCAAACTGGTGTGCTTTATTTGTTTTCCTTCTTGTGGTGCACGAATGCCGTCAAACTTCATTGTATTTTCCCTCCTATAAAAACCCCGTTCTTTGTTGTTGGTGGAATGAAACAGAGCAGATGCGTCTCTTTACACATGTCTTACAGCTGGAACCACCCAGTGGACATGCCACATGTTCCCCACTGTGCAGTGAGCTGTGTGAGGCGGACCGATGGAAAGGCGTTCGGACGACTTACTTTTGTACCGGCCAGTAAAACCTAATGGACGACTGTCCGCTCGCCTTCAGCTGGGGTTTTTCTCCTTTTATAGGCGTCTGAGAATGTCTCCGACCACATCATCCACACCTCTAATCACGGAACCCAGTCACACGCTCGTCACCAAGAGAGCGAGATGACCGAAAAACAGCCCACTTATCTCTCGACATGGCGCTGAAGTATAGGACAGTAACAAACTGTCCCAGATAGAGGACTTTATCTCAGAAGAGGAGTCTGAACTATGAACTACGACCCAACGGTCAGCTGTGAAACCAGAGTGAGACTGGATTTAACATTCAAAGCCATTGAGAAGGATTCAAATATGATGACTGGGGTCACAGCAGAGGGTCAGCCATGATACAGCCACCCGGAGTTAAGGGCCTTGCTCAAGGGTCCACACTAGTAACTTTTGGTGGACTTGAGATTTAAACCACCAACCTTTAGACTGATAGTTAGCATGTTCTCCTCTCAGCTCTGAGGATCCAGGTTAGCATCCCAATCTGTGTGGAATTTCCATGTTCTCCTTGTGTCGTTGTGGGTTTCCTCCCATAGTCCACTAACATAAACTCAAGGTGAATTGTCAGCTCTAAATTGCCCCTATATAGTGTGTGTGCCCAGTGATAAGATTGGCACTCTGTCCTTGGTGTATCTGTCAGGTTCCCCAAACATCCTCTCCAGGATGGGCATGGGGAACCCTTGTTATTTCGAGGTAATAAACACACCTTCTAAAGGCTCTGCTAACGATGGCGAGACTGCAGCAGCTACAGGATCGCAGGGCGACCGGTCAGCAAATGTATATGAATGTAGTTTAATTAATTCTGTTAATCAATCCTGTTCCCGTGTTTAGGAGATCCGTCTCTGGTCCTCATTCAGTCTTGCTCTTTCTTCACGCTGATAGTTCTTAGAACCCGGTTCCAACAAACAACTCGGAGAACTATGTACGTGTCCTCCATGCAGACTCCCCGCTGCTGGTTGCCTGGCGCTCACAGACACTCATCCATCATGTCAGTGCTGCAGTTTTCTTTAAAAGGCACCTGCAAATCCATAAGTTTAAATAAAAGAACTCGGAACCTGACACGCGTGATTAATAGCCGTGAGCTTCGAGTTTAATATTTGTAGTCTGAAGCGTTTCTGAGTCAGTTTTGGTCAGCGGCCCAGACTTTGATGGCTAACCGCAAGTTCTGTTGAATCTGGCTAACTGAGCAAGAAAAATAAAGAGGAATCACTGCGGTCGGCGCTTGTGCCGCGCTGACCGTCCCTCTCCAGAACATTCAGGGAGAACAATTCTTTACTCGATGCTGCAGAAAACTGTTTGGAACGGGAGTGAAATGTGACCACAGGTTAGCGGGACTCACCTCACTGTTACCATACAAACAGCACGGCGGCGGCGCAGGGGCAGAACAGGGGCAGCGATGGCGCAGCACAGAGGCACCGCAGGGTGAGCACAGGGCAGAACAGGGGCAGCGAAAGGGCAACAATGGGGCAGTGCAATGTGAGCGCAGGGGCATAACAGGGGCGGCGCAGCGTGAGCACAGGGGCAGCACAGAATGAGCAAGAGGCAGAACAGAGGCAGCAGAAAGGGAACAACGGGGCAGTGCAAAGTGAGTGTGGAGGCAGAACAGGGGCAGCAGTGGCACAGCACAGGGGCAGTACAGCGTGAGCCCTGGTACAGAACAGGGGGGCAGCACAGCGTGAGCACCTGGGCAGCACAGTGCAACGCAGGGTGAGCACAGGGGCAGAACAGGGGCAGCACAGTGTGAGCACAGGGCAGAACTGGGGCAGCGAAAGGGCAACAATGGGTCAGTGCAACATGAGGAGCAGGGGCAGAACGGGGCAGCATAGCGTGAACACAGGGGCGGCACAGAATGAGCACAGGGCAGAACAGTGGCAGCAGAGGGGGCAACAATGGGGCAGTGCAAAGTGAGCGCAGGGGCAGAACAGGGGCAGCGCAGAGTGAGCACAGGGGCGGCATAGAATGAGCACGGGGCAGAACAGAGGCAGCAGAAGGGCAACAATGGGGCAGTGCAAAGTGAGCACAGGGGCAGAACAGAGGCAGCACAGGGTCAGAACATGGTCAGTGGCTAAATATTAAGTGATGTTTTTTTTCTGAGAGTCTTCCTTCGCTACGTGACTCCTGTCGTCACTCCAGCCTCGTTCCCGCAGATCGGGCTTCGAGCTTCACGGACTGGCACGCTCAAAAAAACGCCGGATTGGGAAAAAGTTCTGGCATTTGAATTAAATGATTAGCGAGCTCCTTTTATGGACTGGAGCCCATATCCCAGACAGCTGCCTTCTCTCCGACAGAGACGTTGTGTCATCCTGGAATGAGCGGCGTACCCGCGCTCAATGCTCGATGCTCTGCTGATTCAGAACGAGGAGTCATTTCATCACACTGACCAATGAAATGTGAGGTTTATATCAAACGCCAAAAAAACCATTAAACACGGATTGGGACCAAAAGTATGAGGCCGCCAAACCCATGACGTTCCAAAACTGTTACTCTACAGCTAAAACCCACCACCACCACCACCACGCTTCTAAAGAGAACGAGGGGGGGGGGGGGTCTCTGTCAGATGAGGTAAAAAAAAAACTAGACAGCTGGCACTAAGGTTGGTCTGGAACACGAGTAACGTTTCTGTTTAATCTGGAGATCAGAACACTTACATTCTGTTTGGTTTAAAAACCCCGAGCCACGTTCTCAGGGAGGAAGGGCGGCACACGGTCCTCATCCGTCATGGTTGTCTGAGGGTAAGTGGGGCTGTGGGGCAGGAGCGTAGAGGAGCAGACGACACTGGGGGAGGGGGAGGGGGGGCGTTGGAAAGTTATACACATTAGGTGGAAGCTAAAATAAGCAGCCAGGGAGACATACAGCATGGAGAGAGAGCGCAGCGGCACTGGGAACGTTGGGAACGTTGGGAACGTTGGGAACGTTGAGAACGTTGGGAAAAAGTAAAACCCTGATGTAAAATCAGGGTGGCATGGTGGCTTAGTGGTTAGAAGGTTCTCCTCTCAGCGCTCTCAGGTGGAGTTTCCATGTTCTCCCCGTGTCCACGTGGGTTTCCTCCCACAGTCTAAAAACATGGATCAATTGAATAGTCCCCATTTAGAGTGTGTGTGAGTGTGTGTGTGTGTGTGTCTGTGCCCAGCAATAGATTGGCGCCCTGTCCTGCCCAGCACCCAAAACATTCTCCCCCGAATGTGCATGGGGGAACCCCCCCGCGACCCTAGTAGAGGATAAAATGGAAGATAATGAGTGGATGGATGATTTAAAATCAGCTTGGTCCGGCCCACCCGCTCTCTTGCTGTGAGGTGAGGCGCTGAACACTGCACCTCCACACTGCCTGCCCCATCAGACTATAGAAGGCTGAAAGACTGAAGTGCACTAAACTCTTACACTGGTATTAATAGAAGGCATGCACATCAGCGTGTGGTATTATTAGAAGTGACGACATCACGTTCAAACGTCCGGTCAGTCGGTGGTTAAACGCAGCAGGTCGCTGAGACGATAATAATTCTTATTACTTTGGTTTTTTTTAAACATCACATTTCACTCTAAAAAAAGAACAAAATCAGTCTACTTAATGTACCCCCCTCCTCATTATACAATGTTCGTCGGACGTTAAGCAGCTGGGATCCAGATGTACAGAATTAATTCAACATGTGAAACCAGAGGCACGGTGCGAGAGACAAGTGCTGGGGTTCTGAAGGATCCGAAAAAGCAAACAGGCTTCGGCGCTTTGGGTTCTTCTGGCAGAATCCGTCAATTCTGTAGGTCTTGCCTGTGATCATTTCACTCAAACTGGTGCACCCCCCACCCCACCCCACCTCCAAACACACACACAAAGGCCTTGAGAAAGCAACTTTCATGTCCACTGCCATGGCAACGCAAACATAACAGAGCCGTGTGACGGAAGCCAGCTCTGAATGGGCCGAGCTGGCTGGAGGGGAAGCCAGCCTTTGCCCTCAGAGGCCCTGAAGAGAGGCAGCCACCTGGTCTTAATGTGGTACAGTGAGAAATCTAAAGCACAAATCACCCCCCCTTTACACACACACACACACACACAATAATACACACCAGCTCGGGTGAATAAACATCAGATGAAAGTGTGCGACCTGTACGACCCAGCAGCCTCAGAGAGCCAGACATTTCCTCGGGCCATTTGCTGTAATCAACATGCCTGGTGTGTTAATAAGCGACTCTGGACTCGACCCGGCAGTGACATGTCCGGACAGAACGAGCAGAAGTCATTTCTTTTCGTGATGCTGATTTTGGAGACGTGAAAGCTGGCGAGGGCAACATGACCAGAAAAGAAACTGCTGAAATGGAGGCAGCTGCTGTGCGAAGGATCCGAATGTTTTAATGGAAATGTTGAGGGACTGAGCACTGACTTTGCCAAACTACCAATATTATGCCATTTACAGTGTGTGTGTGCGTGTGTGTGTGTGTGTGTGTGTTATACCTTCAGTCTACACAATAGTGCAGATTAAAATTATTCTGATTCATAGTTTTATTGTAAAGGTTTTACGAGGTCAGTCATCATGTCTTTACTGACTTATAGTTTACTAACAATCCGATCAGAGGGGCAATTAGTATTTCTAATGTACCCCTCAGCATGTCTTTGGAATGAGGGACGAAACCAGAGTACACACAAGAACTTGAACCTGGAACCTTCCTGCTGTGAGAAGATAAACCAACAGCTGCACCAGTGTTCCACCTATAGAGGTTCTCATCTCATCTGATTATAGAGTTGCGTCCCCATGCCCATCCAGAGGAGAACGTTTTGGGTGCTGGGCAAATACACACAAAACAGGGTGCCAATCCATATTTCTTATAGCATTAAACATAATGTTTGAATAAATTCTTTATTTTTTAATCAAATTCTAATAATTTTAATGAAAAAAAAAATCAATTGGCCAATAAGAGGCTGTTATTTTTCCTAACTGCTCCCTCAGAACGACTTCCATGAGAACTGTTAGTGGCACATGGTACAGAGATGCAAAACAATCAGTGAACTCAAGAACCAGATCGCTTCTTAAAAACATGCGGGTAATCTGAGGTGAAATGTAAACGCAGGGTGAGTTTGTCAGCTTGAGAAGATGAATGAATTTCTGGCATAAAAAACATTGCTGAGATTCTTTTCTGCAGGACAAAGAAAAAAGGGAGAAGATAAATTCCCTCTGACGTTCATTGTCTTATAAAGTGCAGCTTTAAACCTACCGAAACCGTAGCTGATGGAAAGACGCAGGAACGTTCTGCTTTAAATACCAACATGAACGTGGGCTGGGTTCCTACGGGTATTTACACTCAGCCATGAGAACACGACCTGAGAACCCTGTACATTACGCTTTCAGTAGCATTAATCACATCTTATTTCCTTTACAGCGTTAAGGACTTTTTACGTGATCTGAGATTTTGTCTGAGGGACAGAAGATGAGGTCAGGCACTGATGTTAGACCAGAGGGCCTGGTGTTTAATAGGGTTACGGTCAGATCACCCGGCCTTGTCTTTATTAAAGTCTAAACATTGTGCTTACTGCGCTTGTACACAGAGGAATTTAACCCATCCATGCAGTAAAGCTCAGTTGCACGCACACACACACACACACACACACACACACACACACACTAAGTGAAGTGAGCGCTTGTGCAAGGAGAGGTTGGTAGTCCTGTGAACAGCGCCAAGAGATCAACTTAGGTTAGGTTCAGCAATAGTACTTGGTGGGACCAGGAATCGAACCGGGGAACTTCAGGTCGCAAGGCTGGCTCCTTAACCCCAAGCTTATGATTGCCCCTTGATTACTATTAGTGTCCGAAAATCAAAAAAAGCAGGATTCGAAGTACTTTTACCAGTGCATCCTGCCTGCCCTATCGGCTCAACCCCCTCTCTTTGCCATGACCCACCATGCACTTAACACTCCACCTGCAGCTCTGCCCCCCACACACTGCCCTCCCCTCATTCAGCAGGTGAGAGAACCTATCTCTTTAAAAAAAATCACAACCTTTCCAGTTTGATTGTGAGAGGTACAAAAGTACACCACACAGACCATTCACACAGACAAACCTCATGTGAGATCCATTACCCTTCTGGTTCTTCTCCTTTTATTTAAAGACTGGCGCCTCTGAACACGCCTCTGACGCCACATGTGTAATCATATGCAATTAACCTTTTGCTGGAATTTATTTTACTGAACTGACTTTAAAGTTTGTCTTGTGGCAGCAGCAAAAACACGGACGCTGCTCTGAGGGGGGAGGCGGAACCGAGGGCAACTGTAATCAATTGACACGCCCGCCGAAGGTTCTGCTAATTGCATGCAGGTATTTGAGGAGAGGCGAGACATGGAGCACAGAGAGTGTTTACCAGCCAGCATTTTGTACGTGATGCATTCTGGTAATAAATCCTATCTCTGCGTCTGAGCCACGCGGTCACCGGATCGCAGTCACGTTCCGGAATGTGCCGGGCCCGTTTAAAGCATTCTCTATTTAAATACATGTTATCGGAGTCAGGTAATGATAATAACAATAACAATAAAAACAATAAGAAGTCTTTCAATTCAAAAGTAATAAATAAGATGAATGAATCCATTAGTAATCATATTTAATTACTGTTAATAAACTTAAACTGCTCTGGAATCTCAAACATGACCTTCATAAAGACTCGTCCAGGTTTACAGGTTGCACACTGTGACTGTGATCAACGATCTGTCTCTTATTTCCACACACTGGACTCGGGGCGCACTAAAACACACCGAAACTGTGGAAACCAATGACAACCGAGCAGAAAACAAATCAAAACATTAATAACGTCGTTAAGAAAGCCAAATACGCTCCGGTTATTGAGCAAGCATTTGAGAATTTATGGGCTGCTGTAAAAAAAAAAAAAAAGAAAAGCAAAAAAAGCAAAACAGAAAAGGCTCATTCTGCAGGTTCTTTATTGTTACTGGTTCGTTTATTTGCCAACGCAAACTATTTCACAGGCTTCAAATGGAGCGTTTAGACTCAAATAACTGCTGTGCACCGATAAGGTTGCTAAAGAAGGAGAAACACGAAGAAACACGCTGTTAACACTCATGCTTATGTAAACAAAACAGGAGAATAGTGTTGAACCTTTAAGCACCCCGTTCTGCAAAGTAGCTCGGCTCTAATACGGTGACAGCTCACACTCAGTGAAGCCTCAAAAGGCCTTTATTCACTCCATTTAAATAAGTAAAGCCGTGCGGCAGGAGCCTAGAGAAGCGGCCGACAGCCTAGGTAAGCCGCGACGGGACATACGCCGTGGAGACTGCGACGGCAACAGGAACGAGACATTAAGTCAAACATACCACTCAGCAGTTTGTATTTATATCTGTATAATTAACCTGTTGCTGTCACCACTGCCGAACCTTCCACGACCCTAATATGGGATTAAGCAGAAGATAAACAATGGATTTACAAGTATTCCAATTTGGTTGGAGTCAGAACAAAGGGTTGGACATGACAGAGTGCCCCCTGGAGCAATGATGTATAAGGGCATTGCTCAAAGACCCACATTGGTAACTGGGATTTGAACCCGCAGCCTTCTGATTGATAACCCAACGCTCTATCCACTGAGCGACCACACAACGCTCTGTTCTTCCTCCATGTGTACTGCCATTCCAAACAAAGAAGCAACTTGGTTAATGCAGCCCATCGATGCGAAAAATCGAGGCAGGGCAGTAAGATGGATGCTCTTTTTCTCCACTGCCATCCTGCATTGAGGATTCAAACCAGATGAGCGCTGATTGAATGCAAGGACCGGACGGGAGTTCAGCGCAGTTCAGCCATTCACCGGTCCACGACGCTGAGAGCTCAAGTAATCACATGCTAAAGGAAAAGGTAATGAGTTCCGACTGAACTGGGAGATTCACTGCATTCTCAGACATCTCAGCCACAACACACTGGAGTTTGACTCGATGTGCTGCGTCTATTTTTAAAGCCATTATATAAATAGATGCCTCAGTGTTTCCTAAACCTGCAAACACACCGGTTCTCACGGGAAACCGAGGGAGACGAGGCATCTGGAAAACCCACTGATGCCCCACCACGTCACATTTCTCACGCTGAGTGACGGTGATTTTCGGCCGAATTCACACCCAACAGGTTCTTCATACCAGGAGTCTGAAAACATCCGAGATGTTCTGTTGTACGTTCTAATCCGGCTTAATGTGATCACAATAAAACGATGGAGCGGCGCGAGCGTGAAGACGGATTAAACGGTCCAACTGTCATTCAGCGTCATGCTTCTGATTGGGGTGTGACGGCGACACTGCGACACTCTGCACCACCACACAAATATGTAGCTGTGTGCATTATGGAGTCGAGGGTTCATTAAAACGCGTTTATTATGCAGCAGAGCCGAGGCGAGTCCCTCAGTGCCGTCCTCCACACCTCGCTCAGGAACGGAGAACAGAGACGCTGTTCTCAAAGTGTGAAGCTCAAAACAAAGACAAACCTGCTTGTTTATGAGTTTTAAGGTGACATGCAGAGGGATGTTGTGGAGGGTGTGGTAGGGTGTTGGGCTATCAGTCTGACATTTAAACTAGTTATGAGGGTCTTTGAGCAAGGCCCTTAAAACCTAATTGTCCGGGCTGGGGCTTTTTCCAACAAGGTACTCTCTCCAAACGGGCAAAAAAATATATATAACGGGAATAAATACACCCAAAAACACACACGTGAACCATCATGACAGCAAAGACACATTGACATGATATAACAAGCTCCGGAGTGCGGGGTTTACGGCTCGCTGAAAGTTGCGAAAATAATGCCCCTTTAAAGTTTAAAATGCCCCTAGTAAAGAGTGAAAACCTCGGCAGGGTTCTAAAGCGTAAGCATGTCTAATTCTATGGATTTGTATAAAACACACGCACAAACTTTTAACTAATATATATATATATTGTTTTTTTTTTGTTTTTTTTACCACTTCCTCACACTGGCCCTTTCACTGAGGACTCATTCAGACTGGTGTTTGTGATGCATTTGCTGCAGAATCACTTGGTCACACGGTTGGTATTATAAGCGAAGACGATTTTAAACCAAAATCAACAAAATGCCAAGGGAAACGAAAGCAACGTCCAAGAACTATTAATAAAACCTCAACCCCAACTCTCAAATTCGGTGCACATCTGTGATGCCATTCAAACGCTGGAAGAACAGTCCTACTACTAACGGCTTCTGTGTGAATTCTGTGTATATTTAATTTATATTTATAATATTCTGCTGTAGAGTGAGGTTTCCTGTGCCTCACCTCGAGCATTTCAGTGCACAAATGTCCTGCAAATGACAAATAAATACACTTTATGGACAAAAATAATAGTTCACGGCTTATAATCACAGTTCACAGTTGTATTTTGGACCTTGAGACCTCGGTAATCCCCCTTCAGGCTGTTCTCTTCTGGTCAGGACCCTAAGTGATTAGATTCTTAGCGCTGCAGTGACACTAATGTGCTATTGGTGGTGTTAATGAGTGATGCACTGACATAGGAAGATGAGACATGGCATTTTTTTTTTTTTTTTTTTTAAACCTAAGCGTCACTGTTAGACTGCAATTTACATCACAGTACAATAATGTGGACATGTCAAACGGAGGGCACAGTGGGTGAAAGTTTCCATTAAGTCATAATGGAAGTCATTCAGGTTTACACAAACATACACACCACCACAACAGTGTCACTGCAGTGCGAAGCATCATTCACCACCCAAGCAATGCCTGCTCTGTGGTCTGGATCATTAAAGGACAGAGTAAAGGGAACTAAAAAACCAAGTAAAACTACAAATTGAAAATGATAAATGTAAAAAGAAAGGTCACTAAACGGTTACTCAGACATTTCTGTATCCAGGACACACAGCTGGTTACAGAACCTTGAGGAAAGCAGGAACTGCATCTCTGTCTCTAATTTAAAGTGTGTATATTTATACACGGTCCTCTTTTAAACCTCAGCAGTGGATCAGCTTCAAAACCATCATGCATTAACGGCTGATCCAGATCTCGCGACCACATTTTTACAGCTCCACGACCAGATACGAAAACATGGGCACTTTTACAGTCCAACCCTGACGACCGCCAGGAATTACACACGGCCTGCGTGTTATTGCCAGAGCTGCACCCATCGCAGCCTGCTGGGAGTGCAGGTATGAAACTCTCTGCACTTTCATTTCTAAAACAAACAATCCACAATGATGACGGTCCCTCAGAGAGAAGGCACATCTGCTGCCCGTTACACTCGTCGTGGGCTCTTCGTTATCAGAGGTGTTAATTAGAGGTGGCGATGATGAGGTTAATGTTCCTGCCATCCTTACCCTTACCTGCCATCGGAGAGTCTCGCGTCTATGACGTATTTCGCGTTTGTTTTCTGTACACGGTGTTTCCTGTTCATTAAAACCTCTGTTTCCATGTATCCTATTTTTAATGGATTTCTTTTCGGCTCTGCATTGGTGTCACAACCACACAATTACTACAATTTTTAGACGATGGCTATTTCTAGGACGTGTCCTATGCGGGGGGGACACATGGTTTGTGCAGGAGAACAGGTGCCTGTGGGCACTGTGTTGGCTACTGCTGCTGTAGAGGTATTAAAAAAGAAAGATATAAATATATATATAGGTTTATATATATAAATATAGGGTTTACTGGACTCTATGATTAGGGGGGGTGTCCCAGTAAAATTTTTCTATAGTAATTTTTCTTAAAATGTCAGGAGTCCATGTTAAAATGGCTTATTTATTCCTATCCCAGCACAATAGGGCATTGTAGGGCATTTAAATTTACCTTCGAGCCTGTTTTTATATATATATATATATATATATATATATATATATATATATATATATATATATATAAATCAGTGCAGATACTGGGAGAACATGCAAACTCATAAACAAAGTACAGTACCTCAGAGTGCACACCCAGAACATTACATTACATTTACATTTGGTCATTTAGCAGACGCTTTTGTCCAAAGTGACTTACAAGGTGAGCACAGGGTTAATCACAACATCCCTGAAGCAGTGAGGGTTAAGGGACTTGCTCAAGGACCCACATTTGTAACTTCAGTGGACCTGGGATTTGAACCCCCAACCTTCAGATTGATAACCCAACCCTAACCATTGAGCTACCACTACGAACTACTAGGAACTTTTTACTAAAAGACACAAACCACGGCGATCACCCCCCCCACATTCTGAATGCTAATGTAAGCATTACCTGAAGCTGCTGGTCTGGGTCTGTATTATATCACATTGCTGCCGCACAACGTGACTGATTATTTTTGTGCTTGAGCGACTGGAGCGACAGTAATAAATTGCTCAGTAAGTGTATATTTCCCTAAAACAGCAGTTGGGAATACTGATGTCATGCCAAAACACAAACCGATTTACTACTGTGCTATAAGTTCATCCAGTCCGGCTCTAACCGCGCCGCCGCTGGTTCATCAGGAGTTCGATTAAACAGACTCGACCAGCGCCCGTCCCGAACCGAGCGGAAACCGTGCGAGTCCCTGAGTCTCATACGGCTTTCTTCAGGACAAACAGACTCAGGAAACGTGAAGCTGACCCAGCGGCTTGTGGGAACAATTCATCACAACGCTCTTCCTGTTCTTTTAAGGCCTCGTGCTTATGTAACGTGGTATTATATCTGAATGGATTTGCTCTGGTTCATGATCCGACAACTCACGCAACGCCAACCAAATCTAGCACGGAAAACCCAACGCATTCCAGGCATGAGGTGAGGGTAAGGTAACACCCACGATGAAATACAGGGTTCGGACAGCTAAAATTAGTGCATATTTTCTTAAACGCAGGTGTCAGATATCGAGCGAGAGAAAGCTAAGGAACGGGGGAGGGAGGGGCCGAGCCGGTGGGTCTGTCGCTACAACAAGAGAGGGCTCTGAAGGGTGGAGGAAATTCAATCCAAAATGCATTGTACTCTCCAAAGCAGAGCTTTTTTATTCCATCCATGCCCAGAATTAATGACTGGTACAATGAGACGGATGAGCCGGAGCTGGTGATTAGTGTGATTCATGTGATTAATGTGATTAGAACAGAACCCATACGCCATTTCCTTTCTGTCTCTAATCACCTCCAAAGTAAAACTTTCAACTCTCCACAATTTAGCAATCAATTGCGTTTAAAAACAGAACAATTAATTAATCGTATGAGCATCTCGACATCGCCATGACGACATTCATAAGAAAAATACGTATTATGCCAAAAGCCAGAACTAGAACCAGACTGAGTGGCGCAACTCGCATGGAACAAAAATAAGGTTCCACTTGCAGCGCACTGGTCTGTTTATTCATCTTTAAAGAATTTTTTTTTCTTACAAATAGATATGAGAACAGCGTAGTCTTTAGCACGTTCTCCTCCCAGCACTGGGGATCTGGGTTCAATCGGCTGCTCTAATTTCCCCCTATTTAAATTGCCCCTATATAGTGTGTGAGTGCCCAGCGATGAATTAGTGTTGCTGACCATTGCCAGAAAGTCCCCCCACCAAGCTTAGGACAGAATTAAGTGGGAGATGGATATATATATATATATATACACTTTAATATATAGTATATATATATATATATATATATATATATATATATATATATATGTTTTAAGTGATTTTTACTTTGATATTCAGAGTAAAATATTGTTAATATTTATCAAAAGCCCTGTTGTCTGTTTCCGATAACATTTTTTTTGTGTGTGTTTACATTAAATAAATAACAAATATAAGAAACCATTCATTATTCCTGGATTCCTATATTCCTAATTCATAGCATTTTCTGTTCATTTTTGCATAACAATCATATAATCGTGATGATTTCAGAGAAAATAATCATACCAGCAAAATCATTAATGGCCTCATCGCTGCTCTCTCACCTCCTACCAGACTGTAAAATACAGTTCAGATGTACGGCGCAGGCTCCGACCTCATACGGTTAATCACACAGAGCCTGCGACGCCAACGAAAACAAGCAATCGTGACTCAAAGTACTAAACTCGTTACATAAACCCACCATGTGGTTAATCCAACTGCAATAGTAACACCTACCCGGGGACGCCTGCAACCATTAGTGCGAGGAAATCGTTTAAAATGACTGGTGAAGTCATGTCCCGCGCTCAGCCAAACTGCACGAAATCTAATTTAATAAATAATGCTCATAACCATGGCAGCAAACACACACCCAGCTTATTAAGGCTAATCGTCCTCAACAGTAAACGACTTGGCGGTGATTAACGGCCTCCCTCGAGTCTCTGATTTGACTTTATTATTCCAATCGGTATGTTTGCACAGCAGCAAACCACAATTTGACTTTAAGCCCTTTTACAGCTGAATTCATGAGGTCTTGTGATTCAGCAGATTGCAAATCGGGGGTTTGATTTTGGGATGCTGGAGATCAACACATACCTCAGATACTGTGCTTCACGTCACACAGATCACGAATGTTTTGATGAACCAGAAGGATGACATGGAACAACAAACAGGTCCTGACCTGAGCAGGAAAAGTTCGATGGACACCCGCAGGCAAAGCAAAATACATTTTCAGAGACGGCACGTTCCTCAGTCCACCTCCAGGCGTTGTAGAGCTGCACTGACTGAAAAACCCAGGTTTAGGTTTAAAAATGTTTATATTAAAAAGGCTTAACGTGTCTGGTGATGGGGCGGCACGGTGGTGTAGTGGTTAGTACGTCCACCTGGCGGATCTGGGGATCCAGGTTCAAATCCCAATCGGGGTGAAGTTTCCATGTTCTCCCTGCATCAACGTGGGCCTCCTCTGGGTTCTACAGCTTCCTCCCACAGTCCAAAAATATAGACTTAAGGTAAATTAGCTGCTCTAAATTGCCCTCTGCAGAATGGATGTGAGTGAGAGCACCCAGTGATGGATTGGCGCCCTGTCCTGGGTGTCCCTGCCCCTGCAAAACGTTCTCTGAGGTTGGATGATATTGGAAAGATGTTGGAAAAGATTATAAAAATGTTGGATTATTATGATTTATAGCTCTCTCATTTCTTACATGTCTGTCTTTATATTTATATATTTTAGGTGGGAAAAAATTGGAAACGATAAATTGTATTTTTGTATTTGGAAGTGGTGTATGATTTGTTTATCACAATAAAAATATCTTGTAAAAAAAATAAATAAATAAAGATGTGTATTCGAATGAAAAAGGGACTTCCCCAAAGCATTTCCACATAACCGACTGATTACATGGCTGGGGGCTTTGTATTTCATACATGTGGAACTAAATAAAAACCCATGAAGTCAGTAATTAAGAGGCGTGTCTCAACATTTTCAGTTATATAAATACAAAAGGTCTGTAGTTTAACAGGTCCGAGTTTAACAGGAAAGAAAGTCAGTGAGAATGAAGTTATAAAGTTAAAAACCTGCAGGAGACAAAAGATTTGAACCCTTCAAGTGCTACCTTAGTAGGGACCCTATTATCTTCCTGGTGTAAGTGCTGGTTAATGTTAAGAAAATGTCAGAATGAAGAAGCATTAATAAAAAATGAAATGGATGTAAAAAAGATTTAACTTGAACGTGCTTTCTGCTTCCCGTATTCATTTAAATTGAAATCGCTCCTGAGTTTTACACTGTCCTCATCCCACCGCTGACAGCTCCAGACTTCCCTTGCAACCACAATATCTTCCTGCTTGTCTGTTATGCTCAGTCCACCTTATAAAGCTGTCAGGAGAAGCAAGGCTCAGCCGTCGTCCTTCAGCCAGCCATATTTCAAATGCAGCCTCTCCATCAGCCGGGTCTTCCAACTGACCATTATCAACCATTAGCTGAAACTGAAACAGCTTCCAGGATTAGAGCTTCCAGAATTGGAAAACAAAGAACACTCTGTGGAGTCTGAAGGCTCCAAAAGAAACAGACGCAGCTGTCTCGCTCTGTATTGGACTGCAGAGCTTCCACAGAGGACGAGACGAGCAGCAGGCCGTGGGCTTTGAAGACGGTTCTAACTGAATGTGCAGGAACAGAGTAATGACAGGAGCTTGCGGGAGATTTGCGGCGAGAGCTCAGGACACTCGCTTGGTTCACTTTCATTCCTTAAGAAAGCTCAGGGAGTCTTTGTGCGTCGTCAGTCTGGTTAACGCGTTATGGCAGCTATCTTGCTGCTTGGGTTTTTTTTGTTTTTTTTTTGGCTCTAATCTTTGGCGTGTCGTTCAAACCAGTAATGAATCAAACGCTATCGCTGACTGTAACGTGAATCGCCCTTTGAAGCCCAGCAAGCCAAACCCACAGACAGACGTTGGTTCTGCTCTGAATTATTGCAGTATCTTGTTTCCATCAGCAGAACATTCTTTAGATCCCTTGGTCTTAAAACTGATCTCCAGGTTCACGCCGCTATTTCTCTTCTGGCTGTCATCGAATTCGTAAGGTGTCAAAATACAGAGACGCTGAACGTCCCAGTACTATACTGAACGTTACGCACATGTACCAAACCGAGCCGGAGACGTGCTCCTGACTGCGCAGAACCCGGCTCTATACGCGGCAGAGGTTTGTGAGTGTTTGTGAAGTCGAGGCATGTGCTTCAGGCCTTGACACATTCTGGGTGTGTCTCCATTGAGTCTTCAGTCTGAGAACACGGGCATTACGAATGCAACAACACGCAGGGTGCAGCACCACAGGGAACGGGAAAGAAATGGAGGAGTTGTGCAATATTAAAATCCTCCTCTTTGGCCTTAAAGGAAACCAGAGCTTGTTTCATTAAATCCCAAATTCTTTGCACACACCAGTGTCATAGTCCCGTTAGAATGCACTAGTGCTCTTGCTTCTCGGCTGAAATTAAACTCTCCTTTCGATCTTCCTACGTCCCCTGATTTCTGTCTGGCAGGCCAGTATAAATAACTTCCTGACAGGAAGGGCCATTATCTTCCATGATGCTGGGTTCTTGTGCGTCACATTCGTGCCTTCGGGGGCCCCACGTGGCCCTGTGGGTGATATGATGGAGCACTTTAAACATCTGCGGGCCAGTTGCACGTCAGCAATTACACCAACATACCATGCGGCGCTCTGCCAGTTCAAATCCATTTCAAACATCCATTCAATATGCAAATTAGTCTATTAAGTGGTTACTCCTCCATCGCCAAAATTAGACCCGGTGTCCCGGTCCTGTGGAACGTTGGTGGTTTGGGTTCGGAGAGGTTTGAGGTTTACATTCAGACCACACTTATTTAGGAAGGGGACTTGTTAGCTGTTTGTCTAGCGACGGGCTTTTCCATGAACGGGCCACAGTGACGGCTGCAGAACTCAGTGGGTTTGTTCCCACTCACAACAAGATGTTCTCTCTGGGTGGGCTGTACATGTGGAAGCTGTCATCAAAGAATCTGCTGATGATACTAGACTAGATAAGGCTCAACAAAACATATCCCTTCCCTTCCCTGTTTTTAAGTAAAAGCTGTTTATGTGAGACCTGTTATTTGACATGCCGACATTAACGCTGAAGAAACGCAGACCTCCACGAGACACGTTATTAGTGCGGTTAAGAAAGATCGCTCGCACTGTCCCTGAACGTGGACTGTATCTTTAGAGTGTCTGCCATGTAGCCATTCATCAATCTCTTCACTGGAAGCGAGTGCGCCAGCAGCTCCGCGCTCTCCTCAGACCGTCAAGCACCGGCTGCCAGGGACGTGCACTGATTTATGGACGCAAAGTCGAAACGCTCCTGCACTTCACTCCCGTGAACCTCCAAGCTTTCCACATTAGCTAATAAAAAAAGGCTGAGAGCGGAGGGTTCCTGTGCTCCCACTGAGTTTGTCGCTGAAGCCAGACACAAGACAACTTTAGGACCTTTAATTGAGGAAGTTGCTTTCAGGCAGAGGATGTTCCCTCCAGCGTTTGTGGGACTCAGGAGTCGCTCAGCAGCCAGGTGGCCTCGCTTGAAGAGCACATTGTCCCAAGGTGACAGATTCCAAACAAGAACCCTAACCCTAACCCTAACCCATGACTTGGCTGCACAATAGAATGTTGTATGTCATCATGATGTATTCAATAAAATAAGCTCCTTAGAAAAGTTTGTGGTTTCACCTTATATAAGAAATTTTGTATTCATATTTGTTATATATAAACTTCTCTCAAAGTTTATATATAAAATACAAGATGTGTACATACATACACATGCAGGCTCCACTCATTGTCCATGTTCTCAGTTCTACTTCCTGTAAAGATGGGCTTTGTAGTTCTACAATTCCAGACTGTAGTCCATCTGTTCTACAGCACATACTGTGTACTCAGGATTATTTGGTTGGTGCATTATTCCTATCCCAGCAGTGTCACTGAGGTGTATACATGAAACTACAGCAGCACTGCTGCACTAAAACCCCCCTCACCACATCAGTGTCCCTGCAGAACTGTCAATAAACAATCCACCACCCAAATGATACCTGTTCTGTGATGCTCCTGATCAACAGAGAACAGAGAACCAACAGGACTAACAACAACAAAGAACACAGATGGACTACAGTCTGTAATTGTACAACTACAAAGTCCATGGTAAGTGGAGGAAACAGATGATGTAGCAAAAAATGGGGCGTGTCCTAACCTTATACTGGCAATGGCCCCAGGAAAAAAAAAATTCAGACAGTGGGGTCATAAAACGGTCTGCAGGTGTAATATGCAGGCGTCTGATTATATTGTGTCGTATGGATAAAAAAAAACCAATCAGATCAGATGGAGGGCGTGGTAGCTCAGTGGTTAGGGCATTGGGCTGTCAATCTGAAGGTTGGCGGTTCAAATCCCAGGTCCACTGCAATTACCAATGTGGGTCTTTGAGCAAGGCCCTTAAACCCTTAAACCTCATTGCTCCAGGGATGTTGTGATTAACCTTGTAAGTTGCTTTGGATAAAAGTGTCTGCTAAATGACCAAATGTAAAAAGATCTAACAGGAGGCTCGGTTGCTTCTGATTCAGTGTGAGGTCATTCATCCAGAGAAACTCAAAGCTGTGATCCGAGACTTCCAGTTTAAAGAGGTCATTTAATATTACATTCATCATAAATAACACCCAGCGTTCGACTCTACAGTACACACAAACACACAAACACAGGCCCTCTGGCTTCTGCACTGCAATTAGAGAATGTGAACTATTTCAATCGGGTTATTAGTGGAAACAGAACATGCTGTACCTTTTTATAGCGCTTTTGATGCAGAACCTGAATGTTAGCAAATTGACAGATATACCTCTTGCTTTTCTGAGAAGAGGCTTAAGGCCTGCTCTCACAGGATGAATAGGAGATAAAAATGGAACCACTGAATGAAGGAAAGGAGCCAGGACATGTTTAAGAGCTCGCAGTGGTTTAAGTGAGCGCGAGCTGCATAATCTGATCTGTGGCAGCATTTCCGTCATCAGCCGGCAACCAGGCAGCACGAGGACCATCCCTGTTCTCCTAGCCCGGTGGATCTGGACATGTGTGTGTAATGAGAGAGTGCTTGTATGGGTGTGTGTGTGTGCATCATGTGCTCATAATTAGAATTACTCATTTAGGTGCGAGTGCCCTGAACCTGGATGGAACTCCTTGCTCTGGAGCTGAAATATAAGATTACTCACTCGGGAGATGGTAAGGGGCATGCTGAAGTCCTTGCCCCCTTGCAGCCTGAAGCCCCAGGGAGAGGGTCCAATCAGGGACACGCTGTAATTGGCGCTCATGATCGTCAAGTTCGAGTACTTCCGAAGGTCCACCTCTCAGTCTGAGGAGAAAACACAGAGCTCAGTGGAAGTCAATGGGCCACTTCAAACATCTGTCCAGTCATTTATTTTCCTCCAGTAATAACCAGATTGGGACAAAGCACGCCAACACGGCGTGATATAGTGAAGGCAGCCTCACATTTCAACACCCTCGTGAATTTGGACGAGGTTCTGCATGTCGTTGGAAGTCTGAAGTTCCCGCGGCATAAATATTCGGACGTGCTTTGGCCTGATAAATTTACGAGCCCCCGGGTACTGTGTGAACTGTGCAGCGGCCCTCTGAACATCCTCATACCACCCAGAATTAATGTCTAAAGAACTAAACAAGATTATAAAGCAAAGTAAATCAGGGTCACCATCAGGACTGCTGAACCTGCGCTCACATAAAGAGCTTTTGTAAAGTATAAAATAAGAGGGTTACAACTTGGGCAATTACTATTTATACCCACACATCATCTGTGACAGGGGAGTAAAGCCAGTGTAGTATTTTGGGAGTAACCCCTGTGTAGTCCAAACAAACATTCCGGAGGGGGGATTAAAAGCAGGGGGCTGAAAGAAGAATGTTCCACAGTGGCGATGGTGGTTTTAGGACGTTAACGTCACTCAGCGCCGTTCATCTCAACGGGACTTCCCTAAGCTCCCTCAGACGCCGTCTTACTTCCTGATTCCTGAATTACGAAGCTGTCCTTAAAATGAGGAGGCACTTTCTCACAGTCTGCAGACCGCTGGCAAACAATGGCACCCAAATATCCCGAAACGTTCTACTGGGTTCCAGTCATTGCTTTACCAATCTGACCGAGAGTGCTGGTGGATTTCACCCCCACAGGTCTTAGGAACATTTTTAAAGAAAAGGTAACATGATACTAAATAGAACTGAGAAGGAAAAAAAAGGTTACAGATGTGACTTTTGAACTTTTAAATGTCACTCACTTAAAGCGAAAGCTGGGCTTCAGTAAGAGAGAGGACATGCACTTTATGGACAAAATTATTAGTTAGGGCTGTGGCAACGCATCTGATACGTCGGTGTAATCGATTACGAAAAATATGTCGATTTGCATAACTTACGCCAACGCAGCAGCTAAAAATCACCCACATTCATCTAAAGTGTGGGAGCACTTCACACAGAAATACAACAATGTGGTGCTCTGTCAGATTTGCAAAGTAAAGACGGCTTTTCACAACGGTACAACTGCTACACACGAGCGTTTAAAGCACAAACAAAAGCGCCGGGATGCCTGCGCAGCAAAACTAAATCCACATGGCAGCAAAACGTAGGTTCGGCAAACATTGGGGCATTCGTAAGCTTGTGTTTAAGGAACCAGTCTTGTGACCTGAAGGTCCCTCGTTTGATTCCAAGTATCATCAAGTAGCATGGATGAAGGCATCTAACTCCAATTGCTCCCAGAGCGCAAAATACAAGGCTGCCCAACGCTCTGTGTAAGTGTGTGGCCAACTGTATAATAACTTTGGCATGACTGTCTTTTTATAAACTTAGTAATAAGTACTAAGAAAGTACCAAGTAGGTACACTGTAAGAACAGTGGAAAATTCCTCTCTTTGCTCCCCAAACAGCCTGAAGGGTTTGATGTGTTTACATTCTGGGAAGCTCTTCAGCTCACCACAGTGTTCTGAGTGCTGATCCAAGTAAACATCGACTTTGTTATCTTTGTTGAGCTTCTCCATCAACATGGTATTTGTAACCACATCACTATTATGAGTAACTAAGGGGACTAAGAGATTATCAGGTAGAATCACATCCACAAACCAGCCCTTCTGGCACCAACAACCACGCCATCAACACCTCCCCTCCCAATACGAATGGAGAGGAATAAAACATTACACATTAAGTAATCCTGACAGGAAACAATACATCAGTTCAACTTCTGCAACTTGGTTTGGTTCTTTGGTGTTCTAGCAGTTCTGCATAACCATCACGCGCCATAAAAAATTGAATGTTTAAATAAACCAGCATAATGACAGGTCTGTTATAGGGAGCAGCGTTCCAGATGTTCCACTGACAGTCATGCTTGAGGCTTTATTACGGCTACAGTGAGAACAAAAGCCAGCATTGACCTGAGTGTGGTCGTGTCAATGAAAAGGTCAAAGGGCTGCTAAATGCAGTGCAGGACTTTAAGTGGAGTGCTGCGGGACACAGAGGTCCAAGCCAAGAACAAGTAGGCCTGGTCCTTTACACATTGTAGTTAAAGAACATGTTTAACACCATGTGCACACCCACCCACACAGCCACACACACACACACACACACACACTTATCTAAATGATGACACTTTGTTTGTTGACTCATTTATAGCAGGTGATGATGAAACGACCTTGTGGTTCATGAGAAACCGTTTGTTCCGCTTCTAGCGGCTTCCTTCGTCACTGCTTTTCCTGCGAGGGTGGAGCCACATTAAAGCGGCCTTGCTTTGAGGACATGCAGAGAACGCCGTAAAAGAAAAATGAGCGCAGCTGTCCTCTGAGCCGTGCAGATAACGAGTCAGGGTTTGCGTCGGAAACAAACGGCTTTCAGCAAATGGCTAATCATCTCTCAGCGGAGTGATCTATATTGGGATGTTGTTGCTCTGAAGGTTTTTTTAAAAGTGGCCCTCCATACAGTATAAGAATTGAGCGGGGCTTTTGGGAACACTCCCGTACATTAAGCCTTATGCAATTAGAGGGCAGGACAGCTTAGGTGGATTAAAGACATCCCACAACATGGAGAAGGCACAAGCCGAAACAGGGTTCTCCTTCTGAACGAGATTACAAATGAAGGGTAAAAATTACCAAAGAAGGTAAGTCATGAGATGAACTAGTTTTATCTGATAAACGGCAGAACCCCAGACAGACAGGATTAAGCTTTTATCCCTGTACAGGAAGTCAGAGGAAACCCAAACATTATTAGTGATATCTCCCAACATCGCTCAAGTTTGGAGTAACCGAGTTTAATACTCATCTTGAATAGCAATAACCTCTCCAAACCGACAGCCGACAGCCGAAAACGGCGCGACCCGGACGGATGACATTACACTCATGTCGATGGAGACGCCGGTGATCTACAACCGTGTGAAAGCTGGAATGAAGACTCATCTTTCAAGTCGGCGTTCCTCAAGTGGAGAGTAAACGAACTGCCAATGGTTAACCGCAGAAATCCTGGGCTTACTGAAGCTGAGCTCACCGTCAGGAACCGCATTTCTTTCACGGAGGAAAATGGATTCAGTAATAACTATAATATTGCTAACCAAGTGCTGGTTTGGGGCCAAAAGCAAGAAAACGATTCAGCCAAAAATAGCAGGTTACCACATATTGGAAGACAAACTCTGGAAACTTACTAACCGTCCAAATCGCAATGCAATTACTTAGAAAGAAAAAATGAGGACAGGTAAAATAACTGCAAATGAAGGCGGTATAGTGTGTTAAAGCTATTAGTATCAATAAAATGCAGTGAAAGGTGAACAGTGGCTTTCACTCTGCTTTAGTTTTAGACCCACATGTAATTATCTCCTGGTTTAATGTTTACCAGCGCCTGAAAGCACACACACACACACACACACACACACACACACACACACACACACACACACGACCTCTGAACAACACAACTATTGTGCTTACAAAACCATATTCGGATGCTAGGGAGCCTGGGGCTTCTCTATACATCTGGAAGACCTACTGAAACATGTTCAGCTGCAGACAAATTAACAGACTTCCATGCTGGCTTAAGAACTCATTGCAACTAAGCGCTTTAAGACTTCCAAAATCCTATATAATGAGGTCACGCCCATTAGCCAATGCATCCGCAGCCTCACCTCCCCATTCATTCTACGCTGCCCTGTAATGCCTTTATAAATCTGCCATATTTACATAAGACGCAAAAACAACACCTGCGTGATCCATCATGCCTGAAACTCTCTGAGTATCCTGTCATTAGCCACATGCATGTGCGGCTGGGCAAAGGAAAGTCAGCGCTGTTACAAAATTGACCGGGAGGAAACGACTTTAATAGCAGAGGACGTGGTCACTGCCTGGTCAGATCTTAATCAATCCTGAAAATCACGCTAGATTAGACGTTGAAGCTGCAGAAAAGACTTTTAGCCATTCAGGTAATTTAGAGAGGCAGTGTGCAGTCTGGGTGGGCGGCATTTTTAGATGCAATATCCACATCTCCTCGATTCTGCACTCACTGTCCATCATTTTTACATCCCATATAAATTACAGACTGTAGTCCATCTGTTTGTTCTCAGCAGGTCAGCACACTTAAGGGATGATCACAGAGCAGATATTATTTGGGTGGTGGATGAGCTGGTGGGCTGTAGTGTATTAGCATGGGTACCTCTGGTTAAAGTGGATCACACACAGCAGTGCTGCTGGGGGTTTACAATGCTGCTGCACCTTGTACATGTAACATCATGAAAGTTAGTTTATGTAGTGTAGTTGCACAATTTGTGTTAGTCATCCACTGATCCTACATCAGTGCCCACAGGACACGCTCTGGGTCATGCTGGTATCTGGACATTTCTGTTTTGTGGAGGTCCTGAATGGATCCTCATCATAAATAAGACCACATAAAAACAAATTAACACTACAGCCTATAATACAGAACGAATTGGTGTGGAAACATGATGTATCTGAGAACCTGTTCCCAAACATGAAGGTTATAAATAAGTAAATAATTATAATCCTCAGGATCCCAATGCAGGCCAAAATAGCAGTGATTAGTACATCATATCACAGAGTAAGTCTGAACAGCTTATTCCTGGCAAATGGCAAGTGGCACCAAAGTAAAGCACTTATTTTGTAAGGGAGCTATTTTAATGTTCCATGACAGCAATATATACCCGGCGTATAAACCCATAGATAGTCATTTTTCAAATCGATATTTAAGCCGGACAAATGTACTGAAGTGGAACATCTACTTCTCATCTACAACAATTTTTCTATAATAAAGTTGTTGGGCCTTTTTTTATGTCACTTTGACATATTACATTCTCCAGTGTGGTCGGAGTCCTGCATCATTCCAAATTTTATTAAAAACAAGCATTACAGTCAAAATAAATCCTGCATTTTTAGTCACTTTCACACGAAAACCCAGTCCAAATACATTCCATCTATAATTTTAGCACGGGGTTAGGAACATTCCCATGTAGACCTACTCTAAATAGGAGTGGTGCCTCGAAATCTCCTTAGTCAACATTGGCAGTAGGATGAAAGAACATAATTACCATTGTTTATAGTCCATAACACTGACTTTACATTATTATTGTGACTATTCCAGGTTTTATAAGATACACATTTATGTACTTCTGTGTTTCCTACCACTCTGTGGTCTCACTGAGGTTTTTACAAAGTCACATACCGTCTCTTTATTCTATTACCAATCTGTATCATCCAGCCCAACTCATCCATCCATCCATTATCTTCCGCTTTATCCTCTACTAGTGTCGCTGAGGGGTTCCCCATGCCCATCCAGCAGAGAACGTTTCGGGTGCTGGGCACACACTCACTCACTCAAACGGGGCAATTTGGAGAATTCAATTGACCTTGATCCAGGTGTTTGGACTGTGGGAGGAAACCGGAAAAACGGAGGCAACCCACGCGGACACGGGGAGAACATGCAAACTCCACCCAGATTGGGATTCAAACCGAGCATCCCAAGTGCTGAGAGGAGAACATGCAAAACACTAAGCCACCGTGCCGCCCCTCTCATCCAGCCTGGACAAATGACACATTAGTGATGTAAAAGGTTACAGCTTTAACATTCTCGTCCAGGCAGGGGGTTGCCAGCTCCCTCTAAAATCCCTCAGCCCATTAAAACCCATGTAGCGCAGGTTTATTATAAAGCCATCGCGCAGTTTAAAGGTCCCGTTCAGCCAGACGGAACAAGTGCAGACCAAGCAGCAGTTTATAGCGCAGTTAAAGCACCACGTCCGCGCATCTGGAGGTCCTTCAGCGGAAAGCAAAGCGCGTCTGTCCCGCACCTACCTGAATGACAGCAGCAGCAGAAAACAGACGCTCCGCTCCGCCGCTCCGCAACTGCAACACTTCACACTCCACGCCGCACGCTCTCACTCACCGAGGCCCACGATTGGACTTCGCCTCCGCCCGTTCCTTTCTGATTGGTCCATACGGTGGACGCGGCACGCCCCTCGGTTCGATGGCGTCAATGAAATAGTTTGCGGCCGAAGAGACGCTTCTTCTCCATGTTTGGTTAATAAAACACCTGTCACGCGCGCGCACGCCACACCCAAAAGTATGCGGACACCCCACACGCCTTCATCAGCATCAGCATGACAGAACATCCCAAACTGATACCGTGTGCTGAACACCACTAACTAACTAACTAACATTCTTTTTAAGTCCATCCATCCATTATCTTCCGCTTTATTCTCCATTAGGGTCGCGGCCCATCCAGGGAAGAACGTTTCGGGCGCTGGGCAGATACACCCAGGACAGGACGCCAATCCATCGCTGGGCACACACTCACTCACACAGACACACTCTATATGGGGCAATTTGGAGAACTCAATTGACTTGATCCATGTTTTTCGACTGTGGGAGGAAACTGGAGAACCCGGAGGAAACCCACCGTGCCGCCCTCCATCCATTATCTTCCGCTTTATTCTCAACTAGGGTCGTGGGGGGGGGGGGTGTCCCCATGCCCATCCAGGGGAAAATATTTTGAGAGCGGGGAAGATACACCCAGGACAGGGTGCCAGTATATCGCTGGGCACACACTCACTCACACTCTATATGGGGCAATTTTGGAGAATCCAACTGACCTTGATCCATGTTTTTAGACTGTGGGAGGAAATGTTGGGGTCCACGCCCAAACTCACCTGAATGCAAAGCATCCCTCTCCTAAAGTCTTTTCAGTTGTTATACATTTTTCTTCACTGGAACTAAGTATCCATACCAAACCCTAAAACACAACAGGGTTGAAACAATTCATCAATTTTGTGATTAATTGTAATTAAAATCATCACAATCAATTAATTGTAAGAGTGTCTCCTTATGGTCTTGCAGCACTTGCAGCACATTTGTCTGTTTACTTTGTCCTTATAGGGGATAAAATCATGTTAATGTTCAGCAAAAGCCCTGCATTGTCTTTTTTCAACAGCAATTATATTTCATTTTGGTAAAGTTAATTATTGCATAATAATTATCGTATCATCATACCATCAAAATCTGTAATTATCTCATCTCTAGTCAACAAAGTGCATTACTGTTTTTTTAAACAATGATTAAATTCTGTCTGAAACTCATTGAAACTATCTGTCGGCCATCTGTTGCGAGTCAGCCATCTGTATTAAAATTCTTTATTCTTCTTTTGAAAAGCCATAGGGGCTTTATGTTTCTATTCCAGCTTAGCATAAACTACATCTGCTTCCACTTTTTTAATCAATTGTTCTTGTTTTTTTAACGATGTACCTCTTGTTTTGCTTTAATGAACACCTGCAGTTGAATTTTTTCCTGTGAATTATAAAAAAAACTGCTGTACAGTAACTGATCTGATGCTGGAGCAGTCTTTCGGCAGTTTTTATGATACCCCACTACCAAAGATAACTTACCTCTGAGGCTTGTGTCCTACATCACAAAAATCTTCTGAGCTAGGGGGGTTTTAGTATTTCCAGGTCACATGACCCACCTGTCTGTGGACAGTGGGAGGAAATCAAATTGAAGCTGCACCTGGGAATCAAACCCAGACATGTTGCTGTGAGGCAAAAGTGTTATGCACTGTGTCATCGAGCTGTCCTTAATAAAATAAAGACGGCACAATGAGATCTTTTTAAATTAAGCCATCAAATAACAGGTGTGGGGTTTTAACCAAACCACTCGCATGTATGCTTTTGGTTAGAATTAAAAGAAATGTCTTTTTAAAAACTTATTGCTTTCATTTGGTTATATTTTACTTTTTTTTAAAACCTAAGCAGACTTTTTTGTCAAAATATATCTTGTAAGAATTTACCACATCAACATATTTAAAAACTATTTATACAAACATAATATTATATTTACTTTTAGTCATTTTGCTGTTTATCCAATGCAAATTATTAGTATCCTAATGTAATAATTCAGAACACGGGGTCACTCATGATACAGCACCCCTGAAGCAATGAGGGTTCAGGACCGTGCTCAGGGGCCCGTGTTTGTTATTTCAGTGGACCTGGTATTTTTAAAACTATTGTATTCATGCAAGGACGCTCATTCTTATATAAAAGACACCTTCATTCAGTTAGTCGATAGGAATGTAGCATCAAATGATTACTAAAACTAAACACTGCATACTTTTGCTGCTTTCTTAAAACAACAGTTAATACGAGATTTAAGACATAAATACATTTTATAGGTATATTAAAACCCTTTTTATAACAGGTCTATACATAAGCATATACAACACATTTTCTCTTAGGAACCATTTGAAACCACTTGATTCTTTAAAGTAATTATTTTTTTATATTGATCCATTGTCTGTAAGAGTGTGTCGTCTCTTGCAGAGCCACCAGCTAATTAGCTTGCATGAATAAATCATTATTATGTTCCCTGAAAATGAAATGGACACTTAAGAATGTGTTATGAGTAAGAAATTGGGTGCCGAAAGAAGGCTTTTGACTGAATAAGCGCTGGTTGATTTCCTTCTGTGGATTTCACAAGCATTCGCCTGAGCTTTGATGTAACAGATGATGTGTCATGAACCTGAACCACACTTTAAAACACTGTGTTCACTCACAGCTGAACCTTAATCATGGACATCATAAGTTAATAAATCACCTCAACAGGTAAGAGGGAGCGCACACACAGTTTTTCCTCTTCAGAAATATCTGTACACTCATTAATCCAGAGCAAAGATTTAGGAAGGTGGCAGATCGTACATCAGTGAAGCAGCAAAAATACTCTATTGATGACCTTTCTGCATAAACATTTGCTGGAATGTTATCAGTGACAGTCATGTATTTTATTAGTCAACGCTGTCACAAGTGAAGTACTTTCACAAACGTTTTCTTTTGTTGCTGCATCACGCTGTGACTCAAACAGTGTCCACCACTTCTTCATGCTAAGGGGAACAGCGGAGAATTTTAAGGAAGTGCACTGTGTGTTCAGCCAATACACATTAACATCACTGGAAGGACTATATGGTGCCTATTGCACCCCGACGGCTGTTCCTCTCACCACTGTCCAACGAGCTCCTACACAATTATGCAGCTTTGACTGACAGCTTTCTTAACATGAATACTCTGATCTTAGCTCCCTGATCAGACAGTAGAGGTCGCTGTTGCAGCATCAGTGAAAGATTTGAAATCTGGTTTAAAACCCCATCAGACCCATCAGGTAACACAATTGCCTTGAACATACAGTAGTTCTCCCTTATCTTATGGAACCTGAACTCTAGTCTTTAAAGCTCACACTTATGTAAACATTTTGCATATTTGAATATTTCAGACATCCGTGAACATTTAGCACATATGTAAGTATTCTGGAAACATGAAAATTTAGCTTATACAGGATACTAGTTAATTGCACGAGAGAGAGAGAGAGAGAGAGAGAGAGAGAGAGAGAGATGTGTATCAATACTATATATATATATATATATATATATATATATATATATATATATATATTACATACGTACCTAAACAAACACATACACTTTGTACCCAATTTACAAGTCAGGAAACTGAAAAACCCTTTAAAAAAACAAATTTATAAATTTATAAAAATTATAAATAGTATCATCCACCATTGTAAGTGGTGCATACAATAATAATAATAATAATAATAATAATAATAATAATAATAATAATAATAATAATAATAATAATATAATTCATTCATTCATTTATTCATTCATTATCTCCCACTTTATCCTCTATTAGGGTCGTGGTGGGGTTCCCCATGCCCATCCAAGGGAGAACATCTCAGACGCTAGGCAGATAAACCCAGGACAGGGCGCCAATCTATCGCTGGGCACACACTCACTCACACAGACACACTCTATATGGGGCAATTTTGAGAATTCAATTGACTTGATCCATGTTTTTGGACTGTGTGAGGAAACCGGAGAACTCGGAGGAAACCCACGCGGACACGGGGAGAACATGAAAACTCACCCAGATGGGGATTCGAACCGGGAATCCCTGGTGCTGAGAGAAGAACATGCTGACCACTAAGCCACTGTGCCGCCTAACATAATAATAATAATAATAATAATAATTATTATTATAATAATAATAATAATTAGCACAGCACTTATTTAAGAGGATCTGTTTTATTGTTTGAGTTAAAGCAAATTTCTGGATTTACACCAACTAACATTCTACTGTTTAATATTTTGCCAGGAAAAGTGTAAAACCTCCAGCTTTATAGATATTAAAAGGTAAAGTACTGTTTTGGTTAAACCATGTTGTTATTTGATGCTGCACACTGTGGGAACACTTGTATTTGCATTCGTCTATCCAGTGTTTATCTGTGAGGTACTGTAACTAAAGATTGTAATTAATGAAGCCCCGCAGCTTCGTTATCTCACTGAGTGTGATGCTGTAGGTGTAATGTTGGTGCCACATAGTTCTGAGTTCACTTCTCATCTCCAGTTGCTGCCTGTGTAGATCTTGGCAGACTGTTGACTTGGCTGCTGCGAATTCCAAGCAAACATGAGTATAAATAGGTCAGAGGATGGTGCACTTAGCTAATCATGGACTTCAACGAAGATAAAACCTTTATTTAAGATTAAATAACATATAACACGAAAAAATTAATCTGTGCTCAATATACAGTATGTTATTATAAAGTTATTATACTTAACATTATGGCTGCTATTAAACTAATAGTGATAGATGACTAATAGAAGTCATAAATCATCCTCCCTTTGAACCAATACATTAAAAAATAAAAGCTATACTTTCCTCATTTAGAGCGAATTTTAGTTTCCAGCAACATAACTAAAACTATGGATATCCAGTGGTTAATGGTGTTTAACATATGGTGGTGAAATTACAGTAATTACCTTCTTTAAACCTCAATAAAACAGTGATTTGAGGTGAACTGTATGGGGAGCAGGTTAGCGTGTGAGCCAGGCATCCTTCAGATCATCAATTACACTTATGATTGATGACTTTTTGCAAAATGATTCCTTTAAAGGATCAGTTCTGTGTGCAGGCAGGGTCTGAATCATGTCTGATTCTGCTCCTGAGTTTTAATAGGTTTTTCTGCAGTGAGGAGCAGTGGGTTGGTTGGCACGAAGACCTCAAACCAAAACAACAGTCGGAATTCGGTTTTATAAAAACGAAACACATGTA
This sequence comes from Corydoras maculifer, assembly GCA_019802435.1. NCBI lineage: Eukaryota > Metazoa > Chordata > Actinopteri > Siluriformes > Callichthyidae > Corydoras > Corydoras maculifer. The sequence goes on along the minus strand of JAFMOD010000019.1, from coordinate 1,601,743 downwards.
AATGACTGGCAAACGTTTTATATTTTAGAAATGAAAATGGAAAGCTACGACTTTTTTTAACCATCTGAAGTGAATTTAATATCTAGGAAGCAGAAAGGTGTTGTTACAGTCTGGTCCTCTGGCGCCATCTACTGGACCGCCTGAAGAAAAGCAACATTATTAGGTCTTTAGTTGGTTTCAGCATTCGGTTGAACTTTAACTTAATCCTTTTATATTTAATTTTAATAAGACTAGAGTCTTATCGCACATTTACTGTATATATTGCTTTTTATTATTCTGTACTGATTAAATATATTTTGTTTGTGCAAAGAAAGACATTTTAAACCTCACGAATGAATACTAACAGTGTCAGTAGTGCAGTTATCACAGCTTTCTGTTGTATTCAGAAACTTAAGAAACTGAATCTAAAATTTATCAGATCTTTTAATTTTCAGTCTGTGAAGAATATGTCCAGAGAGAACGCTTTGATCTTTCAGTTTTTTTTTTAATTCACAGTGATACACGGGAGTCTTAGCAACTATCAAATCATTATTGCAAGGGTGCTTGAGCTCATCTCAGTACTCATAACAGGCAGGGAGACACCTGGGGCAGGTTTCAGGGCAGTCACACAGACAAATGCATCCACATCCTCATTAAGACCAGGAGCAATTTTATATCAACAATACCATTAAGGGATAGCTCAGTGGTTAGATTAGTGGGCTATCGATCTGAAGGTTGTTCAAATCTCAGGACTACTGAACTTTTTCCGACGTGTGTTTGAGCCTTAACCCTTATTGCTTCAGGGGTGCTGTATCAACCTTGTGTTCTGAGCCAAACCAAGTTGGGATAGTTTGGATAAAAGCATCTGCTATTGCTCCCCATTGCTCCAGAAATACCATATGGCCGTAGCTGTATGCTTGATTCTTGGGGTCAGAACAAAGGTTTGTCCACACAGCATCCCTGGAGCAATAGAGGTTAGGGTCGGGGGTGAGCTGTGCTTAAGCTCAAGTCCACTGAAGAAACCAATGTGGGTACATTGGTTTCTTCAGTGGACTTGAGCTTTGAACCCACAACCTTTAGATTAGTAGCCAACTCCCTAATCATTAAAGTACCACACCCACATTACGAGGTATGGTTCAATTAGGGTTGAATAACCATTATTTGGGGTTTCGAACTTTTTAAATAATATAAAGTGAAGTATATACATGATGTTTTGTACATTTGGAGTTCACTAATCAAGTGCCAAAAAATAAAAATAAGAAATCATTTTACAATTCTGTGTCCCAGTTTCCCCCAGTTTAATACTTCCATCCAACCATCCAATATACAATATATTTAATGCCATACTAGGGTCATGGGGAAGCACCATGCCGATCCAGGGAAGAAGGTTTCAGGCGCTGGGCAAATATACCCAGGACAGGGTGCGCTTACTCACACACAGAGACTATATAGGGCAAATTTAGAGCAACCAATTCACATTGAGTCCATGTTTTTAAACTGTGGGAGGAAACTGGAGAACAACCCAGAGGAAACCAACACAGACATGGGGAGAACATGAAAACTCCACCCAGACCGGGATTCAAATCTGGATCCCCATTTAGTTTCAGGACAATGCACGTTAAATCTAGAGGCCATTCAAGGTTACCAGTCTACCAGCTGACATTAAGCACACACTAAGAACAAAATGCAGTAAGTTGCTTGGATAGAAGCAGGATTGCAAACCTTTCCTGTGGTGATCGTGGCTTTAATGATGACACTGTGTGCATCCATAGGTTGCTTTCTGAATGAAATTGTTTTTCATGTTGATGTCTCTGTTGTTAAGGTTTTAAAATAGCTTTAGGTTCAATAGAAGAACTTTTCCATGGATTCCAGCAATGAGCAGTTTAAACTCTCCAGCAGAAAGTCAGCCTCCTCCTCCTTATGATTCGTGTCCTTGGATAGGTCCACCTGTGTCTGCTTTGTTAAGACCTGATGACCAGTGGTCTCTGTGATGTCGGGTTTATGGAAAGAAGATTGCTCTGTATTGAAGTATTCCACAAAGCTTTGCTCATGTTGGATGGAGGTCACTTTCTTTTGCAAAACTTTAATATTATTATTTTCTTCTGCGCTTCTCGTGTGAAGAGGCAGCGACGCTGCGCTGACTGAATCTGACATCCTTATCTTGGTTGTCCAAATTGTTTGGTCACAGTTGTCCAACTCTTCCTGTTGTAAATACACACAACTAATTAAAAGTTTGGACATGCCCCCTTCTTGCTCAATGTACTGTTTCCTCCACTTACCATTTACATGAATGTGTCCAAATTTTTAACTGGTACTGTAAGGATTATGTAACTGTTAACCCCAAAACATGGAGACATGTAAATGACATACTTTACCCTCTCATTTGATGGGAACATTTTGGTCTTTCCCAGCTGTTCTTTTTCTCTAAGCATGTAAGCTGACTGGGAGATTTTAATGGAAAATGTCTGCTGAGTCCCTGCATCCAATGCTACATCACTCCAAACCTGCAGAAGGCAGAACTCTGGTTTAATGAATTATTAATATACACAGTGATTTTCACCTGGTGGGTTGTGAACGTTGCAGACATGTTCTGGGTAAAACATGGACAGCTCGTAAAAGATGAATACATTTTTAAGAAATAAAACAAAATTAATGCTCATCTGTGTAAAAAAAAAAAAAAAAAAAAAGAAAGAAACATAAAAAGGCACGGGTCAGATGCAGCATTTTCGTTGCCATGGTAACAACATTTGTTTGCCAGTTACCAGAATGTTTTCCTTACGTGTCTCATAATAATGTTTGAAACTTGTGTTGTGCTGATGTAATGTGTGTATTTGTAATTCTTAAACTCTGCGACATTATTTTATATTCAACACTCACTGTGTCTCCAGTGGACATGGAGGACATCCGCTGAAACTTGGCCGACTTGGATGACTGCATGCTGACCGTGGAATCTTTGAAGGAGAAATCACTGTTGGAAGCGGAGCACTCCTTACGTGAAGGTTTGCTCAGAAAGGACAGACAGGGCACGTTTTCAGCCAAAGTGTCCCTGTGTGGACGACGACCCCAGAGCAGGGGACATTATTGTCAGGACAATGTCTGTTTAATTCAGTGACGATGCGGATAGTGCTGCTCACCTGTATTTGGAATGGATGATGGCATAGATGAAAGGGTTGTAAATGGCTGAGGCTTTGGCTATAACTGCAGGCACAGTCTTGGAATATGGCGTCAGGATGTTGCTGTAGCTGGATGACAGAAGAGGAAAATAATCTGTAGAATTGTAAGAGCCATTGTAAATGAGATGTAAGCTGATTTGCTGATTGGCTATTAGCTTGATTGGTGCAGGTGTGTAAACCATAGATTCACTGGTTTACAACTGTGCAGTAGACGTGATGCTGCAAAACGGGACTGTGATGCTGCAACGGAAATGTACATGAAAACTTACAATCAATAAAAAAATACATTAAATTTTCTTGTCAGGTTAAGAAGTGTAGCAGAAGTGACGTTCCGTGGTCTTCGGGTTTGTGCTTAACAGAGTGTAATGAGCAAGCAGAACAACACACACACACTTAATTAGCTTTCTTCTCCATTGGTTTTCACTCGATTGCTTTTCGGCTGATCTTTTTGAGGAACAGCAGGCGGCATGTTTTTCTCCAGAACGGCAGCCGGCTGCATCATTTACCATGGATCTGAGTTCAAACTGATCAGTGAACTGCACCGCCGTGGACTTTTGTCCTTATCTATAAGATTTCAAGTGAACTGAACATGAAACTCCACTCCATTATAAATTCTGTGTTGAGTTACGTTTTCTGAAACGAGTATCTCTGGTCGGTACCGAGGCCGAACACTGATGGATCATAAACTGCACTCTATCTGTATGACTTATTCAACTCTGTCCCGGGAGTAATGCACCACTTTGTTGAGAGGAGGCCGTTATGGCTGAGAGGAGAAAAGCTTGTGTCGACTTCCATAAGGCGTAAGTGATTCTGACACCACAACAATCGGCACGTCCTGGGAGACCAGCTTGCAGCGTACGAGCCTAGAGAGGTGTAATTTCCTGTGACATTCCAGCAACCGAAATGTTTGGTGGACTACAGCAAACAAAGGAAAATGCATCACTTCTGCTTGACGTCTCACTGACTACAAAAATCAGACCCTTTAGACATTAGAAAATAAATAAATGTAATCTATAACTTTTTGAAGAACCAGTTTAAATAATAGTAAATCTTGGATGAGGTTTATTTTTAACCCATTGTTTTAAAACTACAGCTGGACATTTTGATAGTAGTTGTTTTCATTACTAATTTAAAATTACCATCCAGTTAAAAAACACGCCGTGAGACATTGTAATGTGTCAGGTCATTTCTCCTCACTGTCTGTATGTATGTGTGTGCGTGTGTGTGCGTAAAATAAATAAATGAAATCAACCAACAAATCTTTATAAAAGTAACAATTAGAATATCATAAGGACAATTGCCCACTTTCTTTCCTAAGGATTTTCTTTTTATTTTATTTATTTAGTTCTTTATGTATTGCATTTTTATTATAATAACAGTGTAAGAACAGAGATTTCCTGTCCTTAAACCTCTTTGCACTCTGGAGTGTATTGAAAAAAAAAAAAAAGTTTATATATATTAAAAACTCTAATTAGACCTAGAGTGCCATAAATGGGTATAACCTACATCACAGAATGACATTGTGACTTTAGTGGTTCTATACACATTGGGTTAAATACTAATGGAAGCATGTGATGGCATATTAATAAATAAGTGAATAAAAATGTTATAGCATTGTTAGTAAAAGTAGAGCACTTACCCTGCCCAGGCAATGAGAGTGACAAAGGCATATGGTGACCAGGACAGCACGTACACAATAATCACCACAAAGGCCACTTTAGCCAGTTTCCACTCTCTCCTTATAGACTGCTGCTGAATCAGTGTCGGGTTTTTCACACATGTACCGAGGCTCTCCACATCTCTAAAAGCATGCAGGACCAAAAAAACTTATTTTTCTGACAGTGATTCTGCACCAGGGGATTAAAAAAACCCTGCTATTTGAATTCTGTCACAAGTGGTACATTTCTATAAAGCTGAAGAATAAGCTGTAGGCCATCTTCCTCCAAATACAATAATATTCATATAGAATTAACCCTTTACTAATGGACCTGATAGAAACATTGAAAAAAAAAAGGTTTACAAATTTACACATCTACCATTCATACCTGCTTGTTCTGCGAATCGCCAGAAACATGAACAGATAGCAGTAAGATATGATGCCCAAAGGGACAAAGAAGACCAAGCAGCACAGCATGAGCGTGTAACTCTTATTAGCTGGAGTTGAAGTGACATAGTCCCATGTGCAGGAAGTCATTAGGCCCTCTGGGATAAAGGAACCTGTGAAAAACACAAGATGCTGTAGACAGTGAAGATTGACTTTTATATGAAGTGACATTATATATAAAAAAATGTCTTTCGGTTATTTTGGGTATGCCTCAATTTGCCCCCCAGAAGAACTAGAAGTAGTAGCTGAGAATAGGGATGTCTGGGCCTCATTGCTTAGGCTTCTGCCCCCGCGACTCGGACTCATTTAAATGGTGGAAAATAGATGGACATTTTTCTTTTTAAAGCTATACATTATTAGAACAATTCGACTCTTTATACATCCATCTATTATCTTTGGCTTAATCCTATACTAGGGTCACAGGGAAGAATAATTTAGGTGCTGGGCTACATCCAGGACAAGGCTCCAATCCTTTGCTGGGCACACACAGACACATACACTATGTAGTGGCAATTTAGAGCAGCCAAATCATCTTAAATCCATGCTTTTGGACTGTGAGAGGAAACAAGAGAACTCACATGGACACGGGGAGAACTCCACCCAGATTGGGATACGAACCTGGAACCCCATCGCTGAGAGACGAATGTACTAACCACTAATCCACCGTTCCACCCAATTTTTCATACAATTACAAGAAAATGTCAAATGTCTTATTATAACATACTGTATTCACTGTGTTCTACTCTACTTGTGATGGTATGATGCTTAAATGACACATTTTCCGCCAAATTAGATCAGGAACACATACAGTACTGGGTTCATCCTAAATTGTTACCTCAGTGCTATCCATGTTTTCATTATCTCCTAATTTTGGATACATATTTGTAGGACAGTAACCAGTTGTTGTATATCATGTAGTTCATGTACAGTAGATGAACTACAGAACTGGACTGAGATGCAGTGTTACTAAATATTCTGCCTCCTGCTGCTTCCAGCTTTTCCTAAAACCCATGAAATAAGTGAATTATCACCAAGCCCTGGGCTTCTTTGGCAGAACAATGTGTTCTCTTGTTTTCCACTCTTTCTCAATGTCGTCTACAATCGGAACCTTCTCTACCCTCTACAGCATGACACACTCGCTGATGTCAACACAGTCACTGCTGAAATACCTGCTATTTTATATGGTTTTAACTCTGAATTTCAAAGTATTAATTATTAATTAATTAAAATTATTATTTAAGCCAGTTGAGAACTAGTTGTTTGAACTGGAACAGAACCTATTGGTAGAACTATTGAAACAACTTAATAGTAAAAGTTGTGATTTAAAATTCAAGTTCTAGATAAAATCTTGAGGAAATATGTGAATATTTAGTAACACTCACTCCATCCAAGTAAGGGTGCTGCACTCCAGGCCAGAGAATAAACCCAGACCAGCAGGATGCTGATGAGCGCACGCCGTTTTGAGGCCCACTGGACGGCCTGCAGAGGTTTGGTGATCACCACGTAGCGGTCGATGGAGATGGCCACGAGCGTGATCATAGAGGTGATGCCAAACAAGGCCCCACAGAAGGCATACATCTTACACCCTGAATAGAAAAGTTTAAAATACATTTGGTACTATTTTTAGATGGATTTTAATTTATTTGAATATCATGATACAAATAGAACATACACTTTATACAAATTATAATGTACAGTTACACAAATTTCACAGAGTTCACACAGACTGACACAAAGGAAAACGCTCCCAAATACAAAGTTACTTATTTTGTTACATTTGTTTATTTCTTTCTAATAATCTGACCAACAATTGCAATTATGATATTTATAAATAGTATAAGATGAACATTCTGAAGTTTGTGGTACCAGTTGCATTTCATTATGATGCACTGCACTCCACTCGGTTGTTCCCAGGAGCAGATACACAATTTAAGCAGAGGTACGCTACCTGTTTGTCCAAACACCCATTCCTTGTACAAACAGTTAACAAAGAAGATGGGTGACTGAGTGATGGCCATGAGGAAGTCACTCACAGCGAGGTTCATGATGAAGTAATTTGGTGGAGAACGTAGTTTCTTGTTGCTGCAAAAAAAAAAAAAGAAAAGAAAAGAAAAGTATATGAACATGCTTATTTGAAGCGGTTTTGCTCCAGTCCTGCAGGAGGCTACAGAGCACAGATACAGTGACGTGTATGAGTTTCTGAAAAGTAATTATTTTGTCAAAAAGAATGAAATAAATTCCTGGACCTGAAAATAATATTTTAGCTATTTAAGTGTAAATAGGGCGGCACGGTGGCTTAGTGGTTAGCACGTTCTCCTCTCAGCGCTAGGGATTCCCGGTTCGAATCCCCATCTGGGTGGAGTTTCCATGTTCTCCCCGTGTCTGCGTGGGTTTCCTCCGGTTTCCCCGGTTTCCTCCCACAGTCCAAAAACATGGAACAAGTTAATTAAATTCTCAAAAATTGCCCCCTATAGAGTGTGTCTGTGTGAGTGAGTGTGTGCCCAGCGATGGATTGGCGCCCTGTCCTGGGTCTATCTGCCCAGCACCCGAGACGTTCTCCCCTGGATGGGCATGGGGAACCCCACCGCGACCCTAATAGAGGATAAGCGGGAGATAATGAATGAATGAATAAGTGTAAATAAGAATCAGTCGGCCTACTGAGCAGTCCTCTATGGTTTAGCCCTATGTTGCTGCGGTAGGGTGCTGTATGTACGATGAACTCCAGCCTGATGCTGCCTCCGCCCTTGCTGCAGTGTCTTTGCTTCAAGGAATTTCAAGGAAGTACAAGGAATTTATACAGTGCTTTCAACAGCAGCGCATTTTTGAAAGCAAGAGTAACGTGAAGTGACGGCGAAAAGGAAAAGCTCCCTGGTGTTTTTTATACAAAAAAACCTTGTGAGGACCAAGGTTTAGTGAGAGATTCGTCCTCCCTAAAAGGCCAGCTTTTATACAGGTTCATAAAGCAACAACAAAATCCTTAAAGCATCTCACCTCGCACCTATAAAGAGCCTGTAGAGTAACAAACTAGGTCAGTTTCACTAGTTAAAACCTAAACACTGGTCTGATTCAGAACACTACAGTAAAAAAGAGCCTCTACCATAAAGCTCACTGCATTTCACAGCTTGACATCGGCATAAAAACAAAGATACTGTAAAATAGTCTATTAAAATTCAATAAAAACCGCTACTGCAGCAGGTTAGTGTAACGCAGGTCATCCACTGGGGGTAGTATGTTAGTTGAAGCTGTCTGGGGCAATTCATCACTTTGATTTAGTAATTTACATTCCCATGGTGCAGCAATCACTTTACATCCTCCACACATACACTCACCACCATTTTCTTAAATTGAAGGTTTTTCAGTCATCCGCCATCTATTTAAGCATCAGCCCAAATCTCTGCTTTAGTGCCAGCAGGGGTCACAACCCTGAATAATGTCCTCTATGAACTCTGCTGAACTGACTGGAGGTTCAATAAAATTAAAGAGTTTTCATTAATAATTACTTTAAACTTTAATATCAGATTAAATGCAGTTATTAATATATGAGCTTATTATGGTTTATTTATCTATTGATAAATAAACTTCCCGCTCTATTGTCTATTTCCTTCTCTTATCATATAGATGGACTTTGTAGTTTTACAATTACAGACTGTAGTCCATCTGTGTTCTTTGTTGTTGTTGTTGCAGTGACACTGATGTGGTGAGGGGGTTTAAGTGCAGCAGTGCTGCTGTAGTTTCATTTAAACACCTCAGTGACACTGCTGGGATAGGACTAAATGCACCAATCAAATAATCCCTGATCTGTGGTGGTACTATTGGGGTTCTGGCCATTTAGAGAACAGAGTACACAGTATGTACTGCAGAACACAAACAGATCAAAACAGAAGTCTTTACAGGAAGTTGAACTGAGAACATTGACAATAAGTGGGGCAAAAAGGGGGCGTGTCCAAACTTTTGACTGGTATGGTGCATGTCCTTGAACTGTGGAAGGAAACGCATGCAAAAAAAAGAAGCTTTTGCTGTGACACACTTTCTAAACTTCACCACCATGCAGCTTTATTACTGTTAGAATTGTTCAAAACAAATAATTGAAATCATTAAAATAATAAATGTATATTACCAAAAAATAAAATCACATTTTCTTTAAAAACTAGAAGAGCAGCAAAGTTCAGTTTTCAAAAAGGTGTGTAGGAAGAAAATCAACTTCTCACGTTAAACAGAGTTTAAATGAATCCTGCATTAACTCATGAACTGCTTAACGAAGAGACCTACCAGAAGAAGGCAAAGATGACCAGCGCATTCCCTGCGACTCCCACAGCCCCGATGATGACCACGAAGAAGGCCACTATGTAGTGTGCATGGTCTGGAACATCCACCTTCCTGAAGAAGCCTCGATCCAAGTCCATCTCTGCTATTCCTTAGTCAAGAGTCAAAGACTACATCAGTGCTTCCATCAGAGAAATACTCTCTCATTCAAGCTCCTTAACACTGATGCTCTCCTGGTCGCTCCCTCTCTCCCTCTCCCGCTCATTCACGCTCCCAGCGATTGCCCACCCTCTCGTCTGTTATGTAAGAGTACAGCCAAACACCCATCGCATGTGACTTTGACTGACGCCTTGTGGCTCTGCTCAACTTTTCCCAATTTTTTTCGATTAAAATTCCACCGTGACAGAAAGAAATGTATAATGTGGCAGTTTGCAGTTGACGTGTGTTGTGCATATCAAAGGTGTGAGAGTTTCTCTGTTTTTCTCTCTACTTTGTGATCTTTAACACAAGCATTGCTACGACATCATCTGACACACTCCCTGAAGCACTGGGTCAGTGCAATAACACAGGGATCAAAGAGCTTGCAAAGGTATTTTCAATAAGGCTCAAGAGACACAGACACGCCGGACCCTGCCTGTTTTTATCTTTATTTTATACTTAAATAAAAATACATTTCTTTTATCAGTCCTTCCATTATGGTCTTTAGATGCTTATATTGTTAAAGTCATGGCTCATTTCAGAATCACTGGCTGTTTAAAGAAAGGAATCATCTGCAATATCACGATCCATTAATCTTTAAGACAAACATTCATAGTGGAGCAGACAGAGTCTTATTTGGCTGCTTTTATCCAAAGCAAATTACAAGTAGCCCAAGAGGTCAGAGCACAAAGTCTTTTTGAGTAGCTGACTGACAGAAAGCAGTTTACACACTGTGCTTCAAACTATCGATCACTAATGTCAAGCCCCTTAATGTGACAACACAACCGTCCTTTCACTAAAGCTGTGTGCTGAGAATTGTATGGTACAAACTGGTGTTTGTTAAAAAAAGACTTCATTTAAAGACATAATAGAAAACCTCAGTCCATCACATTTAAAGAGACCTTGACAGTACGATCAAATCAAACCCTGTACTTGTACTAAGCGTCCTCAGCTATTTCACAAAAAAACAAAAAAACAAAAAAAAAAAAAAAAAAAAAATATATATATATATATATATATATATATATATATATATATATATATATATATATATATACATATATAATTACAGCACCTTTGTGGGTTTTTCTGTTACATTACACAAAAAATAGAAGGTGAACACTTACAAGGCTGGGCAGGTGCTTGCTGAAAATATTTATGCATTTTACATCAAGGCCTTCAGTGATGCTCTGTCTGAATCAATCCACCTCCATCAATAACTATTTATTTCTATAAAAATATTCAGAAATGCAGTTTAAAGAGCCTTTGCATCACATCACTCCTGTAGCCATAATAATTAAAAAAATCAAAAATCCTGATTAAATCCTGATTATTTGAACACAAAAACCAATACTTTTTTCTTTCAAAACCAGTTTAAAAAAGTCCTTTTCTAACATGATGAAAGCTATCCAATCAAAGGGGGTGAATACGCTGCCATAATGTACGCCTGCTGGAGGGCCTTTATTCCATTGGTATTTATGGACAAAATATAATGAACATAAGTCTACGATTTAGCTTTTTTTAGGCAAGCAGATTGGCCCTGACAGCCTCCCGCTGCATAAATCATTTTCACATGTTTTTTTTAATATATATTTTTTATGTGTATCTTCTCTTATTGCTTAGGGATGCAGTAGAATTGCCGTAAATAGAGTACAATAAAATTAAATGAGAGCATAAGAAATAGTGTCAACATGCTTTCATCAGCATCATCAGTCATAACAGTGTCTAGTATCCCGGTGATGATTTCACAACATGAGTGCAATAATTAAAAGTGGCTGCAGGTCATGACTCTAGCTATTAAAGGAAGTGCTTAAGCCGAAAGCATGATGATTAGAATGAAGCTCATATTGAATTTGGTGGAACGAAAAGGATTTATTTTTTATGTTAATCAGAAAGCGCCATATGTTCACACAGTGCTTTAAAATGATGGTTGGTGGAAATGACTGTTCTTACCTGCATCAGTGAACAAGAGGGCTTCTGTAATGTTCAGTGCTCACTTTATTTAATAACCTTCTCAACCATCAGGGTATGAGCTGCTAAAAACATTACTTTATCGTCTCAACGATAGCGGACACACTGAAATTCCCTAAATCCAGCTGCACGATGTGCAGTTGACGGCACACCTTAAAATCACTAAAATAAGGCTAATGGTCTCCATATATTGAGTGGGCAGCAAAGCAAGTATGTCCAGGGTTTTATACTCAGTTGGGGTAAACAAGGGTTCTTTTTGAGTGGAACCTGAGTGGGTTCTCTCCAGCTACTCTACAGGTATGCCTATAGTACATTAAAGATACAAATTGACCCCCCCATCCCACCCAAAATTAATCCCCCATCCCACCCACATTAATGCATATTTATTCATAGTACTGAGGTGTTGCTCAATACCACATCTGTCAACTCACAGCATGTCACATGATGAAGTGAATGTGGACAAATAGGATTTGCATCACATAAAAAAGAAGAAAAATGAAGAAAATATCGAAACACACGTAAAAATGTTTTTGTGCGTGGGCTACAGCTGAGCAGTAATCGTGACTGCATCAAATTGCTGGGAATAAAGCATACAAGCAAATCCAACCCTAACGTCTTATGTGTTAAGGCCTGCAACATCTGACGGGAGGTGTCACTTCGCTTTAGTCCATGCAAATGTGACATGAGAAGAAGGAGATCTGGCTGCAGCAATGGAACAGTCATATTCATTAGTGTAAGCGTCACAGAAATGATAAAAACAGCTGTAAGAGGGTGTAGTGACAAAACCCATCCACTAGGTGCTCCCTCAGGATGAATACATCCATTATCCATCCATTATCTTCCGCTTCATCCTATATCAGGGTCGCGGGGGGTTCCCCATGCCCATCCAGAGGAGAATGTTTCGGGTGCTTGGCAGATACACCCAGGACAGGGCGCCAATCCATCGCTGGGCATGCACTCACACAGACATACACACTCTATATGGGGCAATTTGGAGACCTTGATTGACTTGATCCATGTTTTTGAACTGTGGGAGGAAACCGGAGAACCCAGAGGAAACACGGGGAGAACCTGCAAACTCCACCCAGATTGGGATTCGAACCGGGAATCCCTAACGCTGAGAGGCGAACGTGCTAACCACTAAGCCACCGTGCCGCCTAGGATGAATACAAACAACGTTTAACAAGTCATATAGAGGGAATGAATGAATGAATGAATATTGAGTGATAAAGTGATCTATTTTGCCCACAGCGTTTACACACAGAGGAATGTGTCCTCCATATTTAATACATCTGTGCAGTGACACACACAAATACACACTGAGAGAGGTGAGCGCACATGCCCGGAACAGTGGGCAGTCCTGTAAATCAAGGGCACTTTAGCTATAGTACTTGGTGAAACTGGGAATCGAACCGTAGGCTGGTCCCTTAACAGCAAGCCTATAACTGCCTCACTGAATGAGTATTGAGTCCAAGTGTTTAAGCCACACCCACTGATGGCCAATGAGTATTAATGAACAGGTCTGTTTTATGGCATTTGTGGGGCCCCAAACACTGTTGTTATTTTTTTTACTGCTGTTGTACTTTACTGCATTGACCATCCCAGAATATAAAGGGGCATTCACACTGTTTGTTGTTGCATTCAATTCATAACCAGTTGTTGTCCGACCCCAAGGTCAGCTCAGAGTGGTGGGTAATTGGTTGGTTTGTTGTTGAAAACTGGTGGCAGTTGAGGTTGCATAACTAATCTGTTATAACAGCAAAGGAGAAAGTCTCTTAGTGTCCACTGACGGGGTCATACACTTTTTTAACGTTCAGATGTGTGCTGGGTACCTCGTAGATGTTCCTTTGGTACGTGTTTTTCCATCGTTTCAGGAGGCAGGCATTCGGGATCACTCTGTTTATTCCTCCTGAAATCGACGGGATTCAATTCCCCCGCTATCACACGTCTAGTGCTGCTCTTCTCACAACCCTCACCCATCTAACATCTTCACATAGCTGTCAAATGCTTTTTTAACCTTTTAAATCTTAACCTTCATACCTCTGGCAGCCATTAGAAGTCATGAATGCTGCTGTAGTGATGAGATCTTCCACCTGCCTCCCACACATCAGACACATGTAACAGTACCTGTGAATTAAGCTCGTGTGAGAGAAGGATGTTTAAGTTTCTGGAAGTTTCATCTACCAAAAAAAATCCCAATTCTTGTACTAGTGAAGAAAAATAACTCAAACTTTCACACAAGCCTTGCTTGATGGGCTATGAAAAGTAATCCAGTTAATCTAACCTTACTGTCCTGTCCCCAAAAGGTTTCTCCTACAATGTCTTCTCTACAAAACAACTACAAAACTTAACAAAACGGATTAAAAAAGGGGATGCACTACAACATCTGCTCTCCCTTATCCTATGAGCAAACTATGAATTATTTATATAGGGTGCCTTTCAGTAATCTAACATTGTAGACAGCAATGATATTTATTATTACTATTATTATTGTTATTATTATTATTTATTTTTTATTATTATTACTGTAATTTGAAATACATTAAAGTAATTGGAAATTTCATCCTGTTACATAAATACATAACAGTAAAATAAGTATTCTTCTTCATAAACGTATACCTTTGAGAATCCTTGAAGCAAATCAACCTCAGACTACCACATCACGCTGTTTGTTTTTCTGTAAGTCAGGTTCATCCTAACAGGTGAAGCTGAGTTGATCTCCCTCTGGACTGATGGGACAGCATCATGCATTTTCAATAAGCAGCCATGTGTAAAGACGAGTTAAGGGCATTCATGCTTTCCCATTTTAGGCTTTAAAAGATTTGCTAAGTGCTCCCCCCTCACACACACCCCTACATCGATTTAATAAGACAAATGCCTTAAGTTTTAGTAATCGTGCTGTTTATTTTTAAAACATTAAAACAGATCATTAAAAAAGCTACAACTTTAAAAATCAATGTTTAAAAAATAACTAATTAATAACAAAAAAAATCTTCAGATATTTTAATTTAGATTAAAATGAAAAACTTAATTCTTTCACCATCATTTCATTCAATTAAAAAAAAAAAGCTTTTGCATGCTGTTTGTGGTTTCAGACTTTGAGACAATGTAGTACTGTACTGTAATAATAATAATAATAATAATAATAATAATAATAATAATACTTTATAATAATAATAATTTGAAAATGAAATCTGGCTGCAAAAATCTAAGCATCACTTAGATCACTTTTTCATCTTTGACGTGACTGTGATTTACACGTTGATGTTTGAGACATACTATTCCATAAACCAAAGTCAGTATATAGGAAGTTTAAGGATCGAAGCCTCATAAGAAGACTGAGCATATAAATGTATAAAGTCTGTTTAGGAGTTTGCACATATGGACAGTATCAATGTCCGTTTTTCAGCCGAAAAAATTACAAGCAGCACAATCATTTATTCATTCATTCATTATCTCTCGCGTATCCTGTATTAGGGTCGCGCTGGGGTTCCCCATGCCCATCCAGGGGAGAACGTCTCGGGCGCTGGGCAGATAGACCCAGGACAGAGCGCCAATCCATCGCTGAGCACACACTCACTCACACAGACACACTCTATATGTGGCAATTTTGAGAATTCAATTAACTTGATCCATGTTTTTGGACTGTGGGAGGAAACCGGAGAACCCGGAGGAAACCCACGCAGACACGGGGAGAACATGGAAACTCCACCCAGATAGGGATTCGAACCAGGAATCCCTAGCGCTGAGAGGTGAACGTGCTAACCACTAAGCCACCGTGCCGCCCCACAATCATTTAATATTGTAGAAAGTTGATGACAATCAGGATGACAACCAAGAACCTCACAGTAAACCCACACAGGCACTGAGAGGACCGCACAAAATAGACCTTTGTTCATCCTCACTGGGAATCAAATGCAGATCCTTCCTGCTGTGAGGTGGAAACACTAACCACTGTTAATCACCACGCCCCCCCCGTGTGTGGTATAAACCATTAGAACAGGTGAGTTCTGAATCAATTGGAGAGACTTGACTGTGTAAGGTGGTAGATAAATACACTATAAATAGCTGGAACATCCTGTGAACCACATATTGTTCTAGATATAATCCTATTAACATATCCAGCAAAAGAGAGCGAGAGGGAGAGAGCAAAAGAGAGCGAGAAAGAGAGAGAAAGAGAGAGAGAGGGTGGATAGGCAATTGATCAGAACTGTCATGAACGCTTACTTTTAATTAGCTTTACAAAGCTGTCATTGACAGCATCTCTAAAAGCCTCCAGGAGCTTAGTCGTGGAACTGCGAGGTCAATTCCCATCAGGCTGTCTCGCACTTACTGCCTCATCATTCTGTCACGAGTCTGACTGAAGGTACTTCCATGGTATAAACCCTTTAATGAGTTGCAATCTCTGAATCAAACTCAGTTTAAAACCATGAAGACCTATGTCACTAATGGCATAACTGATGGCATAACATTATATATCTGCATGAATCAGGACTCCACCGTTTAACGAATGATATACATTATGGCTTGATATTGACTGACCTGCTTAATTGCTGTGGTGTCTAATATGCTCCGTGGACACGTGTTTGGCATTTCAGGCTTTTTGAGAGGAAGCTATAAGTCATCTAAAAACACATGTCTTGACAGAGAACAGCCAGAGGCCATGTGTCATGAAGAGCTGCCAGCAGAAGCAGCAGGTTGGGGCGCCTGAGGTGAGAGGGGTCATACACAGAGCACATGGGCAGGGAGTCGAGACATTGTGGAGGAGCTGCACCATCATCACTGTTGCTGAAGAGACTCTTTATTGATGAGGACAGAAGAGCATCAGACAGGGCCCAGTGTATGTTTTGCTATTTTGGATGTGAAAACAGAGTCTGATAAGAATCTGAATGAACTTTGACAAAGCTCATATTATAAAGTGTAAGACTTTAGAGGTTAAGAAGTTGCTCTCAGAGTTGGAAAGCAGTGTGAGAAAGCAGTGTTGCTCTACAAATCCCAGGATTTATAGAGATTTGATTATGCAAGACTCTATGTGGTGCATTAAGGTATGCAGTTTCATGTGTTGATGGTAACTTGTAGTGATAAAGCTATCTACTGTCCCTACACTGCTTACACACAGAGAAATGTCCTCCACATTTAACCGATCCGTGCAGTGAAACACACACTTACACACGTGCCCAGAGCAATGGGCATAGGTGCCTTGCACAAGTATATGACTGCCCCTAAGTATACCACAAGTATACTAAGTAACAGCAGAACTATTCTTGGGTTAATTTACAGAACGGTTCTTGAGCATCCCTTATGTTTGGAATTTCTATGTAGCAGAGTCACTATGGGTTACGTGTTAGATTTCTGAAAAAGATGATTTCAGATTTCTCTCACAAACCAAACACAGTGTAATTATACTTTGATCACAGGATGCTGCATACAGGATGCTTCTCAGTCCAGAAGTGAGCAACACACTAACCTAAGAAAGTGGCCAGTGAGTAAATATATAATGTGTGTGCGTCTCCAAAATGCATTCCACAGTTACACACACTCAAAAAATACCAGGTTGTCACAATGCTAGGTATTTACTTTTGTCGAGTGGTGGGAATGTGGCATCCACCACAAAAAAGGAACAAATGATTCAGGCCTTTCTGCTGAAAATCTTCAAGTGTTTTATAACTTCAATAGAAAGGAGTCTGCTGCAAAGTAGAAGCACCCTGCTGTGAACTAGATGGTTCCCGGGATGTTGTAAAGCTTTTTTTTTTTTTTTTTTTTTTAAACGAGATAACACAACAGTGTGGTTTTATTATGTGATCAAATATAAAATTAAGCAAAAATAATGAGATGGGATATATTTGTTGTGATACTGTTTGCTTTGTGAGCATAAAGATTGAGTGTCTTGTCTCACACAGCTTCAAAAAGGTCATTTCTGACGTCTGCCAAAATTTACGTAACATTCCGTTGTTTCCACCAGAGGGCACTGTTGACTAAAGTTCTCAGTGATTTTTCGTGTTTTAGAGATAATCTGTTAATAATGATGCACAATTTAAATTACTTATTAGCTTAATTAGCTAATAGCAATGCTAAAATCATTTTTATGATATTTTTTTTAGGTTGGATGGGGCTGTGTCAGAAACCTATACCAGCACTTAATTGAAAAAAAACACTGGACAAGCTTCAGTTTTTCTGATTTTAAATTGTGAAAGAAAACCAGTAAAAATAATAATTTTAAAAAAATGTAAACCTCTAATAAAATGAACACCGGCTTCAAAACCAACAAACCTTTTTGGCAAAAATTAATGTACTAGATTTGTGAGAGTGCTTTGTTAAAAACCTGTCCTGTTTCAGCATCACTAACCCAAAAGCGTGGCTCATGATTTGATTATTTAAAAGCTGTTTAAGAATATTTTGTCATCTAAAACCAGTCTACAGTGCTTTAACCTGAATATAAGCTTTAAAGGGGTGAAGGGGGACAGGTTAAAAGTGTGAAGACACATTCCACAACCTTCTTTGTTAACCAGTAACTGACCTGATTACATCTTAGGCCTTGACCTTGTGTCAATCACAGTGGAAATGCATTCCAACAAGCTGCAGGTGGCTGCAGATCCTCAAACACTTTGTTAAGGCCACCCTGATGAAGCCAAGTATGAAAGGTAATGTATTAGGGGTGAAATCACCCACTAGCCATTTTTAAACAATATTTAGTTTCACTGGGGTGGCCCAGTGGTGCAGTCATTAACACGTTCTCCTTAAGTTAAGCTGAATCTAATCAGCCAAATATGTGCCAGCAGTGCTATGCAATAAATTAATGTAAATTTTCATATTCATGTTTACTGTGTCATGGTTGTTGGTGTCAGGCAGACTGGTTTTAGGTATGTCTACAGGTTTCTTCTTTAAAAACCAACAATAGGTAGTTTTTCCTTGCTATTGTAATTTCAGCTTTCACTTTTGGGGGTTCATGCTTGTAATGCTGTAAATAGTGCTTAAGATACTATTGTAATAATTTTAAAAACTCTATACAAATAAATAAACTTATAACCATTTTATAATTCTGCTTTAATATACACAACAGCACAACCTCACCTTTTTTGTGAGATGACTTTAAACTTTGCTGTTTTATGTGTATTATAAATTCACTTTAGTTATTATTTACTAACTAAAAAAAAATCGGTCATTACATTGTGTGGTGTATACTTTGTATAGTATAGTCTATAATTTGTATATTGTATATAAAGTTGCTTTTGTAATTTGAAATGCCCGACAATACCTACACAGTTAGGATCAGATATTCATAGTGAATTAAAGAATATCCATTTAGTGTTGTTAAGTTTACATTAAATTAATACGATTTTTTAACTTTACCAAACTGTAAGATTCTGAAAACATAAGAAAAACTGTTCCCACTTCATTGCAACATCTGATTTTTATAGGGTATAAAACATACAGCATAATTAACTCCAGCATCTAAAGAATCTCGAACAGCCCACATGTGCTGTAAATCAGAGTTTAATTTGCATGCCATATTTAACTGACCCTGTCAATCTTCCAATGTCTTTTATTCTAATCTAATTACTGAGAACTATAAAATAGACAAAATCATAAACCAGGGCGCAAATTCCGATTATAAATTTGGCTGGTAAATTTAAGCCTGTATTTAGGTAATTAAAACAGCAACCTACAGAATGAAAGAATGTTAACGGGTTCCAGCTCGGGTAATGGGTTCTCTCAATGTGCACATGTACAACAGTCATACAGAGTGATTCATTATTCATCATTAGATATCTTTGGATATCCATTTATAACAGGTATAAATGAACAAACCATTTTAAGAAACAAAATTTCTTCCGAACCCCATTAATGAGAGAGACTGTGTAACTTACATCATTTCACATAGTACAAGCAACTCAGATTCTTACTCAGAGACCAAGTGACCCATCACATGGGGGAGTTAATGCCTCAGATATTCAGAGTAGATGAAGGATATATTTTAATACTAAACCTCTCCACACCAGGCTTCAGGCCATACAAACACATTCCATGTCTGAAAGTCAAACACCTCTCCAAAACACGACCCCCACTGAACCCTGACGTTCACATGAACTCCGAGGTCATCCGCATGCCATTTTCATCTTAACAAAACCTGAAGCCACCCGCCACAAAGACCAGTGTTATTTGTCTTTTGATGTGAACTTTGACCTCGTACATAATCACTGAGGGAGCATCCACGTCGTATCTCTGCTTCACTTGTGTCCATCATTTTTAGCTCTGAATGAAACAATAAACTGCTACAGGCCTTAAACTTTGAGGGTCAGGGTCCGACTCCGAGTTTTAAATTACCCCGCTTTAGTGTCAGACTTGGTTTTGATTCATGTGCTAATGAATGGAACACCTTCACTTTTTTTGTAAAAAAGCTCATTCATTTCTAACGAACTAATAACAATTCCAAATAAAACATCTAAAATTATTAAGAATTGTATTCACACTTAATGCTATAGTGCCCATATGATTCTCTGTCGTCACGGAGATGCAAGTGTACTCTGTATTTCACTGCCCTCATGTGGTCACACACTGCAACGTGATGCATATCCCTGGGATACTATGCTGTGATGAGCATCCATGCGTGTAAAGCCTAAATTGCCTACAACTTTTCATGTTTTCATCTTGATTTCACACAATCTTCACTAAAACTCACCGGCACATGGCGGTTCAGTTTACTTTAATACCGATATCACAAAACTCCAACCAGGCATTAAGGCCAAAGGCAAAGAGAGAGAGAGAGAGAGAGAGAGAGAGAGAGAGATACTTCATTTAACCACACACTGAATACATACAAGGATCAAGTTGCTTTGATTATATTTGATGGAAAATCTGAAATAATATATCACATAACAGAAGAGCAGCTTATGAAATATAATACTAGCTATAAATTATTGGTCTCAACTTCACAGTGCTTGCCAAAATACAATGTGCTTTAATAAACAGGAATGAGCTACTTATATTACAGCTTTTATTAAAGTTTACATAATGATGCAGGATGTGTATACACCTCGTTTAAATCATGTGTTTCATTCATTTTAGTTTAAATGCTGTAACGTACAATTCCATTGTGATCACAAGCCACACAAAATATCAATACGTACTTGCTGGTATCTATCTTTGTGGCACAGTGGTCCGGCAGTACCACCCCACAGCATGAAAGCCCTGGGGTGACCAAAGGTCTTTCCTGTCCCTGAGTGGGTTTACTCTGGACACTTTACTAACCTCCCTGATGATATTATTTGCAACTATGGGTGAAAAAAAAAAAACTTGCAAACTGACCTCATAAAAACCATCAGCATTAAACTCTACAGATCAGAATCATAGTAAAGCTGCTGATGCTTATGGGATAGCACACACAATTGAGAGCACACTCAAAAGAGCCTCAAGGTTTGCATCTTGCGATTCTGCTCACCACAGCTGTACAGAGCCGTTATTAGCTTTAGTCCTTCTGTCAAACTGAAGCAATCTAGGAATTCTCAGTTGACCTCAGTCATCACCAAGAGCTGTGTTTGGAACGGTGCCCTCAATAAATAATTCACTATACACCACATAGCATTTACTGCAAGAATCTACTGGATGATGTTATCTATTTAAAATTGGTTTTAATTACATATTGTTAAACTCATTGATGTGGACATGGAGAGAACTGCTCTGTTATCTTATGATAAAGTATTTTAGTTTTTAGTTTTAATAATACAATTATAATAATACTACTAATAATATCTTGACTGCTTTTTTGGTCAATTTTTGACAACAGGCTCATACAATGACAAACGTTCTTATTTTACTATGATTGTCATTATCTCTTCGATGTGCCCACATATAGAGCAGCATAGTTCAACTCTGTCACTCATCTGACAGACTCTGAAATTGGATGACACACCAAAGACCAAGCGAGCAAAAGCGGTCCAGCCGGGACATGTGTCACCATCAGGCCCTTCTTGCAATCACCCGCCCGCTTCTCTTTTGCTCTGCCCTGCAGCGATGGCGCAAAAAGTCCCATCTGCAGTTTTGGAGGTTTGAGCGTCTCTCTGTCCATAATGATCCCTTTAAGCTGATTTCCTTTGTGAAGTTTGAGGATCTTGTTTCCCTTTTGAAATCTTTTTTTTTTCCTTTTCTGATTCCTCCCCACATTCTTCGTCTTTATATACCAATGAATGGGAGCTCTATTCGTTGTTAAACTGATGCGCAGAAAAGATCTGAACTCTTTCGCCATCTTTGCCGCGCTCGCCTCGAGTGACACCCGAAAAATGTCAATGAAAGAGAAGAAGGAGGACATTAAAGTGCGTTACTGTCATCTGTAGGACAGATAATTAACCTCATCATTGACCTTCGCTTACATTTGAAGGTACAGTAAGAAAACATCAAACATCTCGGTTTCCCTCATGATGCTTATTTTGGCGATGGATTAATTCGAACCTGTTGTTATGATGTGAAGGTTAAATATGGAGAACCCATACGATATCACATGAGCTGTTACACTTCAGCAGCTGTTACACCTCATTTTAAAATCGATCTGAGGTTAGGACCTCAGTTTGAGTGGCTTGCTGTTCCTGTTTGTACAGTTTGCTCAGCTGTCTGAAGATGTTCACGGCAGCTGTGTTGTAGGAGAAGAGTGCATCCCCGCACCGAGTTTGTTTCTCTTATGGACTGGGGGACGACATGCTTTTGTAATGTGAGAATGCGGGTGGTTTTACCAGCACAGGTCAACTGAGCATCGGTGAAGAACAGGTGGAGAACAGACACAGTGACATTCATTACAGGCTGGTGGAGGGCAGGTAAGACCGAATTTCACACTGCATGGATAAGTCAAAGTGTTTAGTCCAGCCTTTTTGCCACAGCATGGTTTAAATTACTCAAAGGTGTTACATTGCAAACAGGAGCAGCCACTTTTAATAATGGGTACAAAAGACAGCCTCTTTCATCCTGAATTATGGGGTCTGAAGTTTGTACAAAAACATGATGGCAGACACACAGACATCTGCCACCATAAAAATATAAAGCATTTCAGTCATTCCCAGTTTATCCTGATCAGGGTCATGAAAGGGGCTGGAGCCTATCCCGGTGCATGTATTAAGGGTGGGAATGTGCAAAGAAATCCCTCAATAAGGTCTCTAGATTATCGCCGGGCAGAATACAGGAGTGTTAACCATTGCATTACTTAGTCCCCTGTTTACAAGAGATGTTGTTACAAAGCTGCTTGATCAATTCCACTTCTCTATACTTCAGCATGAAACTGAGCTAAAGCCTACCCTGCTACTTACAGGACAAAAGATGGGAAGGCAAATATGCTGGCATTCGTCCTCGTCAGATTTGGCGAAAGTCACTGGCCTCGTCCTCTTCAATTCTACTTAAAGTTACCGACTAGGACTGGTGTTTGGTGAACTATTCTTTGTACTATATTTACACACAGAGAAATTTGTCCCCCATATTAAATCCATCCTTATGTGTTCATGAGTCCATGAGTGTTTGCTCAGGAATAAATCTGCCCAACACCCAAAGCGAAACTTGTATATAAAGCCAATAAACTTGCATTGCCTAGTGGAATAAGCAGAAGATAATGGATGGATGGATGACTACTTATTTAAATAAAACCATGTGAGAAGTTTAGAGCAAAACAAATCTGATGAAAATGCACACAAAGTTAAAACCACTTGTTTCATCTTAAACAGAGCTGAAAGTAACTGAAGCCGAGGTGTTGGGTAAAAATAAAGCAGCAGCAAACAGATGTACGTAAAGTAATTATATTTAACTTCAGCATTATAATGTTTTCCCACCCCTGCAAAACCATTGGCAATGAAATATGTGGAAATGAAAATAAGGGCGCCATCATATTTGGATATCCGGCTCTCGTTACAAATGAAATGTGTCGTCTCATTTTGCGAGTAACCCGGCTTAGGAGGATTAGGTTTCTATTTTGGGGAAAAACTGCACTTGTGCCAAACATGGCACACGCGATTTGTCCCGCCTGCTTACAAGTATCAGCTGGCACTCAGCCAGGTATGACATTAATTAGGCCGTGCCCTCTGGAACATTCTCCTTGATTCACACCAGCTCTATTGCCATACTATCGCTGATCCCATTCAGAGGAACCACTTCCTCTGACCTTGCAATGCAATTAACATCATCGTGTGAATTAAACACAAGGCCACAGATATGTCAAGATTCCTTAATATGTCATTAGGATTGAGAAAATCAGCACTGCATAAATTACACACCTACAATTATGTTAATCAGGGTACTGACATCGTACAGCAGTCATTCCTGCAGCAACACTGCAGATCTACTTCTGTAAAATCTGTTGCTTTATATTTAATATAAATAGAAAGTTTGGACCATGTATGCATGATCTACTATATTAAAGGTTTAAAACTGAGGCTTTATTTGATGGTTAACATGGTTTCTAACTCACTATCTCTATCAAAATGTCATACCCAGCTGATTTTCACATTTTAATTAGCCAGAAACTCAAAATACCTGTTCACATCTGGACAGAATCATGGCTCGGCTAATGACCACCTTCTCATCCAGTCAACTCAGCATTATTTGCACAAATTCCATCTCATTATACGGCTATTTAATTTTACAACATCTATTTCCAGTATATTCTTCATTTCATTTCAGATCTAAAAGTGTAGAAATAGATTTCGAAATGTGGTTAACGAAAGAAAACACACAGGTCTAAGGAGAACCAGCTGCAGCAACAAGAAAATTAGCAAGTCCATCAGCAAGCTGCTTTTAAGACGGACACTATACAATCGATGGCTGTTTTGTTGACTGGTGCTTTTGAACTCAGGTTTATTGTTTGCCGAGTGATTAATGTGAAGGGAGTCACCACGATGGTGGATACAGTTACTGTATCTGTGCTGCGGTCACTGATACCTCAATCCATTATTGCAATAATATTGCTTTTAATGTCATATAGACGGGGGATGAGGGATGATAAACCAGTCGGTATACTGAGCCGATACCGTTAAGAAACCCCGAGGCGTGAGATGCTTTTACGCTAACTCTGGTCTACATCCAATGAACAAGTGTAAGGGCGCTAAATTAAATAGGGGGTAAGGAGGAGATGATTACAGACTTTGATGGGATGATTATCGTCTAAGAATTAATCACAAATATGTGATTATAATGCAATATTTAACTTTACCAAAAAAGTGGCAGAAATCACAGGAACAAGGCAAGTATATTTGTTATTCATTTAATGTAAATTCGAAATAAATTTATGTTATCGAAAAAAGACAACGCAGGGGTTTTGCTGGATATTAACAGAAAATGTTAAATTATTTAGTAAAAATCAAAGTAAAAAAATCTCTTTAATTTCATATTCATATCCATTTAAAAGAAAACTAGTTTTTTTCTGTAAGGACGAAGTAAACAGACAAGTGTGCCTCCAGTGGAGCTTTTGTTTTGTGCAATTTGTGCCACTTGGTCTAAAGTTTCAGTAATATGCATTTTTCTTATGAATGTTGTCATGACTATGACAAAAAAAAAACGACCTCTAAAAACTTTTTTGGACCTTAAGAGAACTAGTAATGACTGTTCCAGAATGTTTCATTGTGGTGCACAAATGTAAAAAAAAAAAAAAGTAAAAAATAGAATATAATTCAGCATTCTCTTCGTATTGTTGCTCTGTTTGCATGTGTACCTCATGGCGGTACATGATCACTCGGCGTCCATTGAGACAGATGGCCAAGGCTTGCAAAAGTGGAATATAATTCTCAAGATATAGAGTGACACGACTCCAGAGAGCTTAGCTGCCTGTCATTTTCAATCCGCTGCATTACGGAGGTCAGCCTGGCACTGCCAATTCCCTGTGTACTGCGGCCGGATGGAATCCCCCCCCCCCCACCTCCCACTGAACACATGACTATGGCTGGATTAGATCAGGACTTGGAGGAATGGGAGATCGAAACAGTATCCCAACTTAGGATCCTATCACTGGCTGGTCTTTGCATTGGACACTCTTACCTTCCTGAAAAATCCATGGCACTTCCTCCTCCAATTAGCATGACCTTGTTATGTGCACGGTAAAAGTCAAGACCCAGAATATCAGGGCTTTAAAGATGTCAGTGAAGTGTGCTGAACTTGCCAGTTACAGCTGACAGGAATAAGTAGGAAAACCAATAAATTATACAGGTCCCTGGTTTCTGTTCATAATAACTGATCAAGTAAATCATAGTACAACCACAAATAGCAGACATCATGATATTACATCTGTCACCAGCTACGTGATGCTCTAATCAACACCATAAGCTCTTGTGTCCTGAAAGCATGCAGTTCAGAGTGAGGGTATATACATCCTCTGGGGTACAATGTGGATAGCAGGTGGGGGTCGGTATTAACATTAAAGGCATGAAATGATGGGATTACAATCACAATCAAGTCTGATCAGAAAACACAGCTGTCAGAAGCAGTTAGTAGCGTTTTTGGACTGTACAGAATAAGGACCGCCAGGACACCATGTTAGGAAACATCAGGCAATGTGACTTCTCTAAACTTTTATCCCACAGATTCTCAGTATGTTCGAGGTCTTTTTTCATCAATTACGTGTCTCCAGAAACAAAGATCAGACCTCGAACACTATTGGCTTGCTGCTTTTTCTGCCTCTCCACATTACATATTTCTTATCTGCATTAATCACACCTTGTTGCCACACCTAGAAAGCATGGCAGATTGTTGTCTGAGGCCCCTGATCAGTGTTCGCTGACCTCTGCTGCTCAAACTCCTCCAAAGCAAAACAAACTCACCTTGATTCTAATAATAGCTGAGCTGCAAGTATGACATCGTAAAGATTCCTGTGTATAAATACGCATTTGAACCTGAACCAGAGACGAGAGGTATGAGGTAAGTTATGTAACCCAATTATTTCCACACAGCAAGCAAACCTTCTTCCCTTCAAATGTTAATGAAAGAAGTGGTGTGATTCTATACTATATTTACGGAATGATACTCTATATGTGTTATTGCTAAATGGTTTCCGGAGAAACGATGCATAGCGGTTCTCACACGAAATCACTTTGACAGACTTTAAACGTTCAGCTGTTTCGCTTCTCGGGTTCGGTTTTCATCACCAGTTCACAGAGTATCAACTAATGAGGTATAAAGCACATCGTCACTGATGTGGACTCCTGAGTAAGGCTCATTGCTTTGATGGTGTTGTATGATGACTGACCCTGTGCTCTGATCCCAACCTTCATGCTTGGATACTTAAAAGTCAGTTGTATGAAAGCATCTACAAAAAATCTTAATTTAAAATAATAAACCGCTGTGTAGATTTTAATGCATTCCATGGCCCAGTTTGAGCTCAGGGTCATAAACCTTAAATCACCTAATAGAAGAGCAATAGGGATTTATTTAGGTATTTATAACAAACACTTTCTTAAAATAAAAAAAATCCAATGCCGCACAAGGTTTCACAGTGAGGTGAATTATTCTTTGCTAAATTTGTGTTTGTATGAGATCTGACTTTGGTGGGTCATAGGACTTGTAACAGATCAAATGTGTCCTACAACCTGATTCATCTGGATAGTTAGATCCAGGACAGAGGTCTTATATCTATTTTTTAAAAGAGATTAAAGATTCTCTTCTGCTGTTAACATCAGGTTATGCAATCCAGGTCCAGCCCTTATCAGAAACATTCTGTTCATCACTTTAAAGTAATCAGTGACTGCAAAATGAATTTGTCTGCAGTACTAAGCATAATCATTTTAAGGTTATCCTGAACAAGATGCAGTCTTAACCTCTTAAAGCAACATAACTGTGGAAAGGTAGAGAATTCGAACGCATATTTATTCCCGTGGTACTTGTGTTGCGTGGCAGTATGATCTTTGGTCAATCCTTCTACAGGCATGACATAAAGACGGCTACAATTAAACCATTCGTTCAGCCCAAAGTTCTCTGCTGACTCACTCAGGATTTCCATATTGTCATTTGTTTATTTTGCAGCTCAAACTCCACAATAATGGTCATTACCAGCTGAGCTCAGTATTAACAGCGAGTACAAGCTGACATTTTTTAGCACACACGTTATATGTGCATCTGTATCTTTATCCAAACACCTTCCAGATATTAACCAGTGGTGCAAACAATGCACTTCATACAAGAGGCCACACCTCATAGATGTGATGTTAAAAATCCCAAGTACATTTACAGCCCATTTTAATGACTAACAGCAAATAAAACCAATAAAAGAAACAGTTCATACTGATCTGAACAAGAACTTCACAATAAATTATGTTCCACAAAACAAACACATCAACTTACTGGACACCAACAAAAGCATCTGTGTGTTTTAGGGAGGGAGGGGGTGTCTTAGGGAGGGAGGGGGGAATCCTATAGAACATATAGTACAGTAAAGAAGGGGTAGAATTACATCTGAGGAATATGACATATGAGGTTCCTAGTTATTAAATCTAGGACATGAGTCCATATGACAAGTAACAGCCACAATATTTAAGCTTTAATCCCCCTCTGGCAATATTTCTGTTAATATAGTAAACTATAGAATTCTGCCAGTTCTCAGCCATTTGTGATGGTAAACACGGGTTGCTTAGCAACTCTTTCCCATGTTTTGAAATGGATTTGCATAGATAAGACAGAACCTTGTTACACATAGGAGGAGCTTTGATTGATACAAAGGGTGAAAAGTCTGCCAAATAAACTGCTCTTAGCTATAACCGTTGTGCCATTATTAGCAAATTGGCCAAGACTTGTTAAAGCACCACCCCATGGTTGTAATGGGATCAGGTGCGAGTCTGATCTGCCCTGTCTCAAAACACACTTAATGTGTAGTATACTACATGGACATAAGTACTAAATTCACGTGTTTAATTAATATACATCATTTACTCATGCATTTTGGACAGTAATCCTGCAATATTCTCCATCATTCCAACTTCCAAAGGTTTAGGGAAGGCAGTGCCTAGACCCCAAACCCAACACTTTAGGGATAAACTAAAATGGCGATAATGAGCTAGGCTTTCTCGTCCGATGTCAGTGTCTGACCTTATAGAAGCTATTCTAGATGAATGGACAAATTCCACAGAACCATACAACAAACTTCTGTAGAGCAGGAGTGGAAGCCATTACAGTTAAATGATAAAAAAATCTCACAAAAGTTTCTCAATACTTTGTTTGTCCATATTCATTCAAGGTCCATATGCAGTCAAAACACACATCAGGGTGTCCGTCTGGGAGACGAAACTCAGACAACGTGATGACAGTCAGATCTGCAGGGAACTGCTGGAATCCTCATCGGGAGTTATGAAGAATCCCGGACTTGGATCGTCAGTGAACAGTGGAATCACAGATGAAAGCAATTCAGTGCGGTTGTAAAACAAGGGAGGTACGGGGGCACAACGGGTCACGCTGCTGCATCACTGCATGACTTGGACAGATTCCATTCCAAGTCCTGTCTTGCAAAATTTGCATGTTCTTCCTATGCCACATTACAATATACATAATTGCTCCTGAATCTGTTTTGCCTACAGTGAGTAGTCATCAACATTTAATCCAACCGTGCAGTGAAACACACACACACACACGCACACACACACACACACACTCTCACACACACACACTGAGTGAAGTGAGCACACGTACCCGGAGCGGTGGGCTTGGGTGCCTTGCCCAAGGGCCCTTCAGCCGTAGTACTTAGTGGAACTGGAAATGGAACCGGGGACCGTCAGGTCACAAGACTATTTGAAACATAAGCCCCCAAAAAATGGGTGTAGATATGTAGCTTTTTTCCCCCAGAGTGCTAGGATAGTCATGAGCCTCCCTACATCAAACAAATACAATTATACAATGGAAAATAAATGTCTCTTCGTTTTGGTAAAGTTATTCAGCTTGATAAACACAATGGCTGCAAAAACCTTTAAAGAAATGACACAAATCTTGATGTGTGAATGATCTTGTTTATCTATGTAAAAAAAAAAAACTGCAGTTCAACATAGAAAGCTCCTGACAGCAGTGACAGAGCAGATGGAGCGTAAGAAAGCACGGTTGCCATCCTGCCTGAAGGGCCTGGCCGTGTGGACTCGCTGAGGGACCTGAGATTTCCAAGTTTTATCAGGAAAGTCTTTAGCAGAGCTTCTGCCGCAGGGCATCTTTCTGTGATGTGATGCAACATGACAAATACTCCAAATGTAAAATCAACAATTACAGCTGCAACAGAGGATATTGTTTTAGATTTGGCCGCTGACCTGGGTCTTGCTGAAATACTGTAACCCGAGCTGACGCCGGCCATTCAAACAAGATATCCACCAAATACAAATTAACAAAAACAGTTTGGTCTGCTGGAGCAAATCGAAATGAGTAAAGCGCTGATCGAAAACAGCCGCATAGAAAACGTGAAAGAAAGTGAAGCAAAAGAAGCAGGTTATGTTAGTAAATATGAGAATTAGCATATTTATTTACAGCTACAGTATTCAGAAGACTTTCCCAAAGCAACTGACAGAAGACCTGATTGGAGCATTATATTGTTAAGGTTTTTGCTCAAGGTTCCAGTAGGGACCCTGCAAATGAGATCAGCTTGATTCAGTAACTTAACTACCTAGCCACCATGGAAAGACTCATGTTGTAGACATCACTGCTATAAAATCATTCTGACATATAAAAGCTCAATAAAACCAAAAATCAGTAAACCTTATGTTCAGAATAATGTACACATGGAAAAACAGACATGAGAATTTAATGGTCTCAGGGCCATATCCAACCATTTGGAGGCAACTCTTTGGCCCACATAAGGTAGGTATGACCTTTTTTTAATCACCTTTAAATTACATCTATTGTATATTGTACTATATGCTTGATGTGTACTGTATACTGTGCATACGCTATGTGTGCATCACTGTTCCTTTGAATGAAGTTCAGTGTATAAGTTCAACCCTTCGCAGGAGTCCCAGTTTTTCGTGTGGCCTCTAGAGAAAATTATTTGCACGGCTCTGCATTTGAAATCAGTCTGGTTCTAAACCTCTAAAATATCCCTCTATTACAGTTTGGAGGAAAATAAAACTCAGCCTCATCCTTAATGATTTGAAGATGGTAGGATTTCTGACAGTCAGTTAAATGGTTGATCTCTTTAGTATTGGACGTGTCTTTGTGCAGCCCTGCTGTTCATATTGTTTTGTCAAATTCACATTGCTGGAAGAAGTGGATCAGAATTAGAGAGACTGTATAGAGAAGTTCAGAAGAAGATCAAAAGGTGGCTATGGGGTCTTGAATTACCTGACAAAATGGTTGGAACTGCTCAGGTGCCAAACAGAAGTAACAGTAGGAGCCATGATGCCTTACAGGCTCTCGTCATCCACATAATCCCCAACAGCTATTTGTGACACTGAACACCTCGCCGTCAAACGCTGTAGATCACAGGCAGAGGGGGTAATTAGGACTTGGGTCTTTTCATGTTTAAGTGTAAGTCAATATGCTCTTTATTTACTT
Source organism: Corydoras maculifer (assembly GCA_019802435.1). Lineage (NCBI taxonomy): Eukaryota > Metazoa > Chordata > Actinopteri > Siluriformes > Callichthyidae > Corydoras > Corydoras maculifer. Next base: position 1,570,582 of record JAFMOD010000019.1, on the reverse strand, counting down.
ATTAATGCCCGCAGATTAGATTAGGGTTTTATACAGTAGGTAAAAGAAACAGGATTCCACATGAGCATAAGTTCAGGTTGTTGCATACTTCAAAATAAAGTATAGATTAGTATGAATAATATTTTACTCAGCTCTTGTTCAGCTGACTACAATATATAGGGGCAATTTAGAGCAGTCAATTCATCTTGAGTCCGTGTTTTGGAGTGTGAAAGGTGGTGAACTGGAGAACTGGGAGTAAACCAACGCAGACACGGGAAGAACATGGAAACTCCATCCAGATCAGGACTCAAACCTGGATGCCCAAAGCTGAGAGGAGAACGTGCTAATCGGCAAGTCCTTGTGTAATAATTGCAAATAAAAAGTGTTTTCAAGTTATCTTCCCTGTTTTTTTTTTATAATTAAAACAATTAATAATATTGTATTATTTTGAGGTGTCTAAAGCAGAGTTATTTAAACAAATTTTGTAAAAACATTTTTTGTAAAACTTTAAACATCTTTTAAATTAAATTTATATTTGGAGCTCCATTATATAATCACAGTCCAACACAACTGATAGATATAAAATTTAATTTAATTATGTACCTTTAAGAAAAAGGTAAACTGGAGACACAAGACAGCTGTTTCATCCATTGGACCAGGATTTCTGAGACACAAAAATAGAATTTAACACTTTAGAATTAAATGCTGGTTAGTGTCATTGAAAAAGAGAGTAGATGAACACATGGTTTATTAATAAATTTGATTTACACATTTAAGATTTAAACCTTTACTATAGTTTCATTCATTCATTATCTCCCGCTTACCCTCTATTAGGGTCGCGGTGGGGTTCCCCATGCCCATCCAGGGGAGAACGTCTCGGGCGCTGGGCAGATAGACCCAGGACAGGGCGCCAATCCATCGCTGGGCACACACTCACTCACAGAGACACACACTATAGGGGGGAATTTTGAGAATTCAATTAACTTGTTCCATGTTTTTGGACTGTGGGAGGAAACCGGAGAACTCGGAGGAAACCCACGCAGACACGGGGACGAACATGGAAACTCCACCCAGATGGGGATTCGAACCGGGAATCCCTAGCGCTGAGAGGCGAACGTGCTAACCACTAAGCTACCGTGCCGCCCCCTTTACTATAGTGTTTATTATAATCAAATTATAAAAGCAATAAGGAACTCGATGTTGTGTATAACTGCGAATAAATCACTGTTACACCTCTTCACAAGATTCACAATAATTGCCAAACCTTGAGTGCCTCGTTGCTTTATTAATCACCTGCTCAAAGACAATTAGGAACCTCTTCACCAAACTAATGGCACACATTAAAAAAGCAGTAAGCTACCAACATCCCTAAACCATATGTGTGATGGTATCACCGCACAGAAGGCATAGTGATTTTATTAATATAAATGTAGGCTTTATAAATCTGTTTCGAGGATGTCCATGCTCATTTCAGTAGGAGAATGCCAAACCATAATTTGCATGTAAAACAACAGCGTCACATTGTAAATTCAGAAAGCATATTTTAACTGACTTGCCTGCAGCTCTGGCCCTTATCTAAAAATATATAGGGCATGATGAAGAGGACAACCAGACAGTCTCAACCAGAAACTGGTGTGTAGTGTTTACGATGTAATATCCTCAATTCTTTAAATGATGAAAATGTGGAATTAAAAAGAAAGTTTTGCGACTGGTAAACATGTATGTTTTACACTTATAGTATGTTGCAGGTGTCAGATTTTAAGTATTTAACATCATATTCAATCAGATAGATCAGGGAATGTAATAAAATTGATTCTTTTTGGACGTTTATAAAAGACTCGACAGAATTAGTAAACTACAGATTCACTTCAATATGCAGAATATAGCAGCTTGTTGTGGAAGCTATATCAGCTCATTACAAACTACTACAATAACATTTACCCCACTGTACAGTGAGCTTGAGGGAGGGCGGACTTACAGAAACGTCAGAGTCATAAATCTATTTAAACCAGCTGCGAGCGCTGGCGCAGCTTTACGCGTAAAGGCGCATCAGTGTGGAGAGCTGTTGACGGCGGAGGACAACAGATGGGAATTAAGAAATAAATTGCGGGGTGGTTCTGCGTCTCGACCTCGCGTCTGGAGTTTATCTGTGGTTCCAGCGCTGCTCACGGGATGCGCGTTTCTCTTCGTCGGTGGGAAGATGTGCAGCTCGGTCGACGCTTTGTGGGAGTAAATAGGAGATTCCCGGGACTCGACCAGCGCCTGCCTCATTTGTCCTGATGTCTTTATTCGGACCCTGGCACACGCTGATGGTGGATTTCTCCCAGATTACTGGCGCGGATTTTAACGTCATCCGGTTTTTGCGCGACTCGCTGCGCGCTCTAAAGAAGCTTCTGTAGAGAAACGGACACTCCAACACAAAGTGGCGCACTGGAAGTGAGGAACGTGGGACATTTGCTTGGATTGCGTGAATAATCGGTTGGATATGGATGGGGTACGTCGGCATTTTTGGGGACCTCCGTCACGGATACACTCTTTCTGAATCATTGTGGATCCTTTAAGTCAACTGGAGCCATCTGGAACTGCGCTGGTTTATGAACCTCAGGTCTTCATGGGCCAACTTTAAGGTTAGCTGGAGCCGATTCCACCAGATAATATAAAACAATTCCCGGAGTCTTTGGATCCTGTTAGATTTTGACAAGTGAAATGCAGATGTAGGTCAGGAGCGCAGTGCGTCGTGCACGCGTCGCACGCGTCGGCTGGTGTACTTTGCGTTTATGGCGCAGGCAGATAAACGGCGCTTCTCACTGAGGATTACAGTTGTAATTCCAAATGCAACCCTGCAGAACACATCACGCTTTTAATGTTCAGTGATTTTGCTCTTAACTTCTTGCGTAATCTAAATGCTCGACTAAAGACTCGAAGAATTGGGCGGCGCGCATGTTCGACTCCAAACTTCTTCCAATTGCACAAACGCGTGTTTCTCATGTTTAAACTTATAAGTCTTCTTTAAAAGCATTCAAATTAATAAAGAATTAACACAGAGAAACATAAACACTATAGACTATGAGCACTAAAAACACGGGCCAGCAAAATATATTTAAAAATATATTTATTCTGAGGTTTGTTATACACACACTCCATACATATACTATATATGTATATAGTGTATATATAATACACACACACACATATACGTGTATATATATATATATATATATATATATATATATATATATATATATATATATATATATATATATATATATACACATACATACATACCCTCTGCTTGAGCAAAAGATCACTGAATATTGTAGCCAATCGAATTCGTTGTAATAAATAGTCCAATAAAGAGAAGAAATGGTAAATAAAGGATGGTGGTTTTTCTGACACAGAGCATTCTTTTCTGCTTTAGCATGTATTGGCTAAAATCTGTTCAGCATTAGGTGAAACTGTGCAGATGCTCTACTGCTGCTGAGAAGTTATAAATAATCCCTCAGGAATGAAGAAAGAAAGGCATAGGTTAAAATGTTGTTGCTTAGGTGATTGGTACTTATTTAATTAACTGCTACTTTTATTTTAATTATTTAATTGTAAGAAAAGTGGGTTAATGTGATGGCTTAATATGAAATTATTTAAAAATCAAGAAAGTCATTAAGTGTAATTAACCATTAAACATATTTCCTTGTAGCTCCATCCATAGGAACGGAGTCTAAAATGAAGTTATGGGATGTTCTGACCACGTGTTTGTTGCTCCTGAGCTCCGTGTCCACTCGCCCTCTCTTCCACAAGCTGCATCCTCCCAGGAGAGCTCCTCCAGCTGAACGTAACAGTGAGCTGCACACCCCGGACCGTCTTCTCAACTCCCGTTTGGACATCGTCAGCCTAAAACAAGCCTCCATGGAAGAACAATGTAGGTGACGTAAAAAGACTTTGCAGTTTGAAAATATATTGCATGGTGTGTTGTGATTACTCAGGTCCCAGAACAGTCGCATTCAGCCAGGAGCCCTTTGCTTGCTACACTAGACGAGCCCCTGTCTCAGAGTTGACTGGACTCGTGCCATCAGGTTGCGCTCCTCAAACAGTTTTCACTTTCCCAAGCTGGAATTATATTAAGCCACGCTGTCCGGGCCGTAGATGATCATGCAAGAAATAAACCTCAGCAAAACAGCTGCCAACGAGCACATTTGCAGTGTGGTTTCACGGGAACCAGAGCATCAAAACCACCAGGGTTTAGCAACTATTTAGCAGAAACCACTTTGTAAAGATTCCTCCCAGTGGAGGTATGTAATCATCTTTTTCATTGCTCTACGAAGACCAACACACTGCGGCACAACGGTCAGGAGAGTCTTAATTAGTGTCTCACTTTCCACCAGACGATAATGAAGTTCGCAAAGCGCAGGTCAGAAAGGACAGCATTCCTCCTCGGCTGGCTTTGTTTGTCCTCATTAGTGGCTCGCCGAGGAGACGAACATTTCTTTACCATAAAATACAGACGTCCGTGACTTCCCGCTGAGAATCCAGACAAATGAGGGTCCTCGTTTGTTTATGTCCATTTTGAAAGCCGCGTGGGAGAACTCTTCCAATTGTTGACACGAACATGACACTGGCTCGGCTTTGCACGGTGCTGTCACTGCAGAAAATTCAATTCTAAGTTAGAAAATATTGAAGAAGTGTAACAAATCTCGTTTTGGATTTTAATAGATTTCTAAGTATGATAAATAATCTAGTTCTTCCTCACCTTACAAAATCTTAACAAGATTTTTATTTACTCAGTATGTTGTACATGTTTCTTGATTTCTGTTAATGTTTTTTAGTTTTTGACAGATTTCTTGTGGACTTTGTGGACAAGACATGAAAGGACGTAGAACATCACAACTTTTTGTCTTTCTGTAATTAATCCAGTGAAATTGTAAAAAAGCTAACCTCCAGTTTGCATGGACTTAATGAATGTAAATGTCAGAAGAAGGAATGCAGACGCTGGAGGGACAAGGAAAAAGCGTTCAGCTCATCAACCACATCAGCCGAGCCATGGCAGCATTCAGTGGCACAGGGCAGAGGGATGCAAAGGCAGCCATGTGCGAGCTGATGTGGATGAACTAGGCGTGTGGCAGGGCGCACTACTCCAAGCATGCCGATCTGGGCTTTGATCCTGCATGAGACACATGTAAACCCTCAAGCTGACTGATCCATATCTTTAACAGGAAATACTTTATAGGTGAGGGTTTGCAGGAAGAGTAAACTTATAAAATGAATGAAAAAGGATGGTATGTCCACCAGCCAAGCAAATGCAGACCTTCTGGCAATATTCTCAGAATATTCCTGTTTTTTCACATGCTCGATGAAGAGAACAAGGCAAAAGGCTTCAGGCAGAACCACGTGAAGCAACAGCTGCCCAAAAGTATGAAGGAATCCATTTATTGTGTACATGTACACACCTTCCTTACTTCTTCTTGACTACCACAATACTTGTATAAGTATTTTCACCCACTAAAATTAGCATGAAAAGCCTCTCAAGAGAGCTTTCTCAGATGGCATAATGCAGTCTGCAAATCAGCGGACTTGAAGGCGGGACTTATGGGAGTTCCTTCGAAAATGAAATCATTGTGTATTACATCCAGATCAAAGGATGCTCCATCTTGCTCTTCTGCAGTCCAGTGCAGGACAGCACATATGTTTTCAGTTTGTGGTTCAACAGATGTATTCTGCTGTGTCTCACTGTCATAACCTGTATACCCCAGGGGACGAGATCATTGGGGATACAGTCAGTCAATCTACGAACATGTAGATCATCGGTCCAGAACGAGGCAACCGGCCTGTTGAATGCAAGTGTAGCGTGTGACATTCACTGACAATTTTCTTGCTTTCGCAGATGACATTAATGGACTACACCCGGACCAGTTCGATGATGTGATGGACTTCATTACAGCTACCATTGGAAGACTTCGTAGGTCTCCCGAGGACGAATTTGAGGGCAAAAGGGAAAAAGGGAGACAAAAGGGAGTGGCAACAAGTGACAAAGGAACGAGAGGACGAGGCCAAAAGAAGCGAGGTCGAGGACGAGGTGCCGGCCGAGGAGGAAAGGCTGCCCGGGACGACTTGATCAAAGGGCAGGGACGTGGCTGCCTCCTCAAAGAGATCCATCTCAACGTGACGGACTTGGGACTGGGTTACCGGACCAAAGAGGAGTTGATATTCAGGTACTGCAGTGGTCCCTGTTATGATTCAGAGACCAACTATGACAAAATCCTGAACAACCTCACCCAGAACAAGAAGCTGGACAAAGACTCGCCTTCTCAGACCTGCTGTCGACCTATAGCCTTCGACGACGACCTTTCCTTTTTGGACGACGACCTGGAGTACCACACACTCAAGAAGCATTCAGCGAAGAAGTGCGCCTGTGTCTGAGTCAGGCAAGTGGAAAACAAAGCCACTTGGACACAACACAAGTCTCACACTTAACACAGATTTTAGCCAGTGATGAGCCCAAGGTCGCTATGTGGAGGTAAAGCGTCAGGTCACGGCTCCCGGGTTCCAGCCGACAGAAATCTTTGTTCTACCTGAAGGAAAAACGCTAGGGAAATATTTCAAGACAAATCTCAGCATTCAGCCTGTTACCAAACCAGAGCTTTATATATGGCATTAAAACCAGTCTGAACGTTCAGCAGCTCACGGTCGTGGTCAAGCGAATATCACCGTGTGGTCAGGGCATTGAGCCCAACGTGGATTCAAACCACATTACCCAGGAGACAAAACACACAAATGTTTAATATTTAGAAAGATATCTATATATAGACTATATGGAAAAATGTATTTATTGAAATTTAATTAACTTATTGTTATTTATTGCAATCCGTCGTTTGAGTGTTTTATCCTAATTTATTTGTGAAGCTTTCTTTCCCTTTTACTTCGGGTGGTGCCAAAGTGGAGTAGTATTTCAAAATGGTTGTAGCTCTAATTGATAATACAGACACATCATTTACATCATAATTCTAATCCCTTTTAGAGCAATACATCCATCGGCCACTTTATTAAATACACCACCTGTATTCTCATCCACTATAGAAGATCCAATTACTATAGTGATGCACTTCATCGTTCTTTAATAAGACCGTAGTCCATCTAAACTCTAACACACCTCTTTACTGTTCTTCAATACTCAAGACCCACACCGAGCCGGTGTCATGGTGGTGGATGCTTCTTAGCACTGCAATGACAGTGATGGGATGGTGACAGCAGGTGCAAATAATCCACAAATCAAAAATCCAGACATCAGCATCCTATATGAACTAGAAGTAGAATTAAGTAGAATTAGTGGATGATTCACACATACTGCATGACATGTACAGTAAGCCCCTGTCTCCTATTATACATACACAAGGTAGAGCAATACGGTAGATGCGACAGTGACAGTGAGTGGACAGCCCACTCGCACCAGCACAACAGGGATTTTTCTGCACTGCTAAGACCCATCCACCACCTAAATAATAATAACCCTGAACATTAGAGAACAGAATATTAGATAGAGTGGCCTAACAGTGTGTAGAGCAAAAATTGGCTTACAATATGTATTTTTAGAACGACATAATGAATCCATATTCATGAAGTGTTAAAGGATTTGAGGTGGAGTATAATAAAGAGGTCGGTGGGTGAAGTGAAGCGCAATAAAATACTGAAGTTGACCAAGAAACCACTGAAAAACTGACTGTATAGTTTTTAAAAAAGGTAGATATCACACCTCTCTATATTGGGCATCATCAGCGAGACAATAGCGGTTATTTAAATTACAAAAAACAAAGAAAAAAAAATGCAAGGCCTGCGGTAGACCACGTATGTGTTTACTCACTCAGTATTTGGCCAAACAGTCACACAGGTCCTCCAAAAGCTCGCTTTTCAGATTATCTGTTTGTGGAAGAACAGTGTTTATTTTCAACCATAATAAAGTCACTACAACCAAAGGTTTCCAACACGACGACACTCCACCCCATAGAGATGCATCGCTACAAATACAAAACATCCATCCTGGTGGATTCTGGAAATCTACCCTGCTGAGTCTTCTTTCTCCCTTAGATCATCCACAGACGTCTAATCTGGTCTAAATGCTCGTTTTAAGCTGCCGTGGCTCTTAACCAGCTTTACAGCAATTAAGAAAGATTTACTCAAGATAAAAATCAACCTCATCAAAAGACGTCAAAGTCTGGAAAGTGGGACTGGGCGGCGTACACAATCCAGAGCCACGCTTGCATCCAAACAAAGCTTTCATGCCAAGTAGCACACTAACAGACAGCGCCGTGATGCATACGACATTGTGCAGGAGGGTAGACTTTCGTTTTCCTTCGTACTATAGTCACGTTGGAACGTCCCAAATGAAAGCATCGCCTTTTCCAATGAATTACAAAGCAAATGCATGTCTGGCTCACCCTCCACAAACACAACCGATGAGCAACAGCCTTACAACATTTAATGTAGTACATTACATTTAGTCATTTAGCAGACGCTTTTATCCATAGCAACCTACAAAAGAGAACACCACAAGTCAGTAGTTAAGGAAAAAACAGCTACACTGTAGAATTATCAAACCTGATTATTATCCTACCCTGTACTCCTGGACTTTTTTTTTTTTTTTTTTTACATCAGGTGTCAATACAGTTCCCAGATCTGTCTTCATTCCAACGCTACAAGTCAGTTCTGTTCAGCTCCATCGTCGCAAACAGCAAAACCAAAATCATTTTCATATGAGAGACAACCAACCCCTCCAAACCCACCACCTCCTCCTCCCTCTCCACCACCACCACCACCACCACCTCCTCCCTCAAACCTCAGCACAAGCGTGTCCATGTTGTATTCTGTAATCCTGTACTGGTGTATGATGCTTTGTTCAACTGTTAAATGTTTCCGTTGTTGTGACTGAAGTTCTGTGGATGCTTTTAAAGCAAAGTAGCGTGAAAAACACATGTAATGAAAACCAGAGAGATCAGGAGATGTAAACTTTCCGTCCTACAGTCTATCGACAGTCCTGTGAATGAAAACAACAAAAAAATGGCTCGCTTGTTTTGTGTTACTAAAACCAAAGCTCTCTACAGACTTTATTTTTGTACAATATTCATTTTATAACTTTTTACAGAATAAAACTTGTTTCTATCGAGTGGTCTGGTCCGAAAATCAATAATTCCGGTACTGATAAGAACACAAACAAGGTGGAAGCAAGACGATAAGTAATAAAAGAATTAGAATTAGCTTTGATTAAGTTCAAGTTTATTTATATAGAGCTTTTTACAATAGTACATTGTCTCAAAGCAAGAAAAAGTGTTAAGTGGGGGAACCCATCCTCCTTGAGCATGGAGGGGGGGTGTCCAGGGCAGCATCAACAGTGCAGGACAACCATGTGCAGATTGTGCAATGATCAGGTGTCTATTTTCAAAATGTAATCTTTGATTACGACACTCATCATTTGTGGCATTGTCTCCTCAAGCTTCTGCAGTCACAACATTTAATTCTATCCAAAATTGCGTATATTTTTCCGAAGGATCATGTATTGATGATCGAGATTTGAGATTCTGAATCTAACCAGTCATTGGGAGACATGGCCATTCTGGGAAACGGGGAAAACTGCCACACATACTCGCTAAACTGAATGTCAACAGTAGTCGAGTTTCAAAGCTACACTTGCGATGTGATAAATGGCCAGGAAAATAACTCTGCCTGCCATCGGCGCTGGACGTGAACGTAAGACAGAGGCTGTTAATATTTATGAGTACGTTCAGACCAGCCAAACCCACAACACACTCTTCAGACCACAACTAAGTCGGCATGGTGTGCACTGTGTGTGGATATGGGCCATCACATCACCAGCAGACGCATTCCTAAATTTCAATGCGGAGTACGATACACTGGAATGGACTGGACATCTGCTGACATCACGAAGTAGTAATATAACTATAAAGTCCATCTATATGGACAGGAACTGATGGACAATTAAATGAAGTGATGGGGCAGTAGAAGGCTTGTACTTAAATTAAAACAGCCTTGCAACCTGAAGGGGCTCAGGGCTGCCCATTGCTCTGGGCACAGGTACTCACTTCACTCAGTATGTGTGTGTGTATTTCACTGCATGGCTGGGTTACATGTAGAGGGCACAATCCTCTGTGAGAAAACACTGTAGACAATAGATCACTCTATCATCAATTAGTAAATTAAAAAATAAACTGTATATCTAATAAAGATGGGACAAGTCCTAATACATTTGGAAATGAGATTCTTATAATAAAAATTCTGAATTGTTTTTAAATAACAATTATAAAGTTGCGGCACGGTGGCTTAGTGGTTAGCACGTTCGCCTCTTAGCGCTAGGGATTCCCAGTTCGAATCCCCATCTGGGTGGAGTTTCCATGTTCTCCCCGTGTCTGCGTGGGTTTCCTCCGGGTTCTCCGGTTTCCTCCCACAGTCCAAAAACATGGATCAAGTTAATTGAATTCTCAAAATTGCCCCGTTTAGAGTGTCTGTGTGAGTGAGTGTGTGCCCAGCGATGGATTGGCGCCCTGTCCTGGGTCTATCTGCCCAGCGCCCGAGATGTTCTCCCCTGGATGGGCATGGGGAACCCCACCGCGACCCTAATAGAGGATAAAGCGGGAGATAATGAATGAATGAATGAATGAATTATAAAGTTACCTTTTATCCTTTACACTGCAATGCTCTGTACATACTGGATCTTGATTGGTTCTTTGATTTTGTGATGTAATAACGTTCAGTTTTTAAATGTTTTATTTCTTAGTTTTACTGAGATTTTAAGCTTTTGGATTTTTCTTTAGACTGTTTGCAGTTATAATAAGAAAAAAAACATCTGGAAAATTAAATATTCTTAAAAGTACATTTTGCTTTTTCATGAAAATAGCTTTGGTTTCCTAGCAACGAAAAAAAAAAAAAAAAAAAAAAACTCCTTTCTTGCCAAGCAGCACTTGATGAACTGTAGCTAAAAGAAAAGTAGCAAAAATAAATTTGAAATAAATATTTACTGGATGCAGTGACTCACCGCGAGCAAAGCAAACGTCTCGAAAGCTAAGTAAGAGATTCGGGGACAGAAAGATGGATTGGGGCTCTTGAGATTCAGCAGACTGGAATCTGTTGTGACATGACGGACTCCTGTTTGCATACACGCCGGGATTCACCTTAGCACAAACATCTGAGCTCACGCTGCTGCGAGGCCACACGCGACACTGCGCTACACTGCGCCCCGAAACTCGAGCAAAGTTAAATATCACTTTCCCTCAACAGAACAATTTATGGACGGTCCCGCACCATTAGGAGAGGTCTTGTATGCTTACACGTGTCATAACCAAAAATGGTGAACAAATCCACAATGTAGAGGGGGGGAGGCGGAGGAGAAAAAGAAAAGAACACCAGTCATAATGATCCTCGTTTGCCAACAGGAACATGAGCCGACTGCACAGGCTGCTGGTTTATTTGGCAAGACTGACCGAAAGAAATAAAAAGTCATTTTAATAACAAATTCTTACCAAAAACACACACTCGCGCTCACACACAAAATGTGACAATAACACAATTAATAACACACTAAAATTCTTGACCATGGTTTATAGGATGTCCCTTGGTACTTATACTAATAGTCCTCAGTGATATAAACCTGTTCTTTTCAGATTTTCCGTTTCTTCCATTCCGGCTCCTTATCAGCCTCCTCATCCTCAGATTCATCCTCAGCAAACAGAGGTTTTGGCTGAGTCCTAAAAACAGAAAATCACATCACCTGAGTCTTAATGACAGGACAGACAATAATGGAGACATGTCAACATTTTTGACTTATTGATTTAGTTGATATTTAACCGGTTCTATGATTTCCAGTGCTTCCATTCTTTGGCAGATGCTTCATAAAGTTTACAGCAGTATGTGTAAACAGTGACAGGTCCCGACCCCACAGATTTACCATTCTAAAATCTTTAACCAAGCCCCAAAGCTGTTCGACACGTTTATAAAGTAAGACTGACCACGTGTCCTCACAGTTTTGATTGTCATGCTCCTTGTCCTTCACATTCCACTGAATTGGCTATAAGCCCACATTAAAAAGACCTCAGTGATGGCACTGACATATTACTGATATGAGATTTTCATAAACTTTGGAACATCAGGTACTGTTGGGTGTCTGGAAATTTAAACACCGGTGGCTTGACGACAATTCGAGGTCTTGCCAACCCAAAACAATTCGCCAATGGCGGTCAGATACTGACAGTGATGAAGGGGTAGAGACTGCCCAGCTTTTCACACCAAACCCGGGACACTGTGCCAGAGTACTATTACAGGAAATCTCTTGGCTTCACAGCCTTTGATTGGCACACACGAGAGTATGCATAACAAAAAATACTTTTGGTTTAAAGGTAGGCATTCGGTCAAATCTACTGTTTATCACGGAGTCTAAAATGTTTAGTCCCCTTAATGTACATTTTCTACTTAATCTACTGAATTACGAAAAGAAAACATGTATCATTGTCCATGTTCTCACATCCACTTCCTGAAATGATGGACATTGCAGTTCTATAATTCCAGACTGTAGTCCATCTGTTTGTGGACTACAGTACATACTGTGTGTACTCTGTTCTCTAATGGTCAGGACCCCAATAGTACAACCACACACCAAGGCTTATTTGGTTGGTGCATTATACCTATCCCAGCAATGTCACTGCTGCACTAAAACCCCCTCAATAAAATATTACACTTTAGCTGTGTGCTTATTGGAACAATGGCCCATTTTGAGTACTGATCCTTAATTCTGATTCTGCTAAAGGAAGTTAAAGGACTGTTATATCTGAAAATCCCAGCAGTGAAGCTGAACTGTGCACGTCTTGAGCTATATGTTTCATATGAGCTTCTGTGTCCGGCTTTTTTAAAGCTTTGTAGAGTTTGAATACGAACCTTTGGGAAGAAGATTAGGACTTATGATCTGGGGAAAATAGAACTGAGGAACCAGACAGGAAAAGAAAACAGGCGTGATTGAAAGAGGGAGAGAGATAGTGAGCGCTAGGGGATTAATCCATTTCCCTACATTCATCACTGTTCAGTGATTAAAACGCAACATCTGGTCCTCGATAAAAAACACAGCCCGGACATACTGAGAAGAGGGAATTAAAAAAAAAAAAAAAAAAAAAACTCATTTTTTAAATGTTTAAGATCATTGATACATCCAGTGTTGAGTTTCCACATTCTAATGGTGCAGTGTGCTGTACAGCTGCTGCTGTTAAAGGCAGTAATGACTTCATTACTCGCCTGTTTTTTAAAAATTACAGCAGTCGTACTTCAATAAGAACCCCGATTTCTCACCAACTACTGCTGGTACATAGACCCGATCATTAAAGTCACTATGTGTGAAGATTAAATTTAAGCATGCAGGAAAGACAAACAATGTGGTGAGGGATGACACGAGAGTTATGTAGTGTATATGCAATCAGTATCCAGGTTCTCAGGTGTCAGCTGTGTACCATTTCTATGTGGGAGGGTTACTGAGGTTGTGTGTGTCTTCACCTGCTTCCAATTTGATGTCACCTGAGGAAAGCAATTATGACTTGAGGACAAAGGATAATAACAATAGGATCATTTGGAATGAGAAGCCATTCTTTCCAAAGTGCTACGATATCGCTCATTAGTGTCAACACCTTCATTAGCTGCTGTAACTAAAGGATGCAACTATAGTGTGTGTGTGTGTGTGGAGGTGGCATACTTCATGAGTTGCACTCAGTTGTATTGATGCCGATCAGGTTACTATCTGATTTTCCCCCCCAAAATATTTAATTAATTAATTAATTAATTTAAATAATAAATAAAAAAACTTTTTTTTCCAATTACTTTTCTTCTAATTTAGGTAAATCCTGTTACAATGTGTCACATCGGTCATGTGCTTCCCTGCACCTGCAGGTTTTTCCATCACTAACCACTGTACCACCATACTTCCCTTGCTTTGAACATTAACAAAAGTATTTGTACTACTATTTATAACTCTTTTATAACACTTTAGTTTCTTTGTATTGTACATTTACTATATTGTACATTTACTATAACTATCCAGGTTATGAGATCACACAGGTAAAGGTGATATTTACCTCTGCGAACAGAATGAGGGAAAATGTGACCCTGACTGCGTGCCAGGATTTACTGGTGCCATATGGGCTAGTCGAAATATTTCTGTAACTGTTCCTTCAGGACTTTCCCACACAAAAGCCTCTAGATTTTTCAGAATGGTGCAATAAAAAAAACAGTCAGTGAGAACAGAAATGCCTTGTTAAAAAGCGAGATCAATGGAGAGCAATCACTCTGTTTGGAGCTGACAGAAAGGCAACAGTAACCACTCTGTACAGTTGTGGTGAACAGTAAAGTATCTAAGAAATGGCAAACCACAAGGCTGCTTATAAAACAAATCCCAATCTAGTGTTATTCTACACACCATGCTATAGTTCCCAATAAAGTGCTGATATGTACAGTGGTCTCCTAAATAGAGTTAAAAGTGCAATAAAATCAGAGTTTTATCCAGCTGTCTCCGGTATCATCTGTATTCATCCACCAAAATTTATCTTTGTACACTCTGTCTATTGTAAGTACCCCGGTCTTCCTATCCGTCATCACGTTTTGTAGGTGCTGCAACCGTATCAACCTGCTCAGCAGATATGCATGAGATACTCAAGCTCCGTTCTTCGGTGATTTCCTCCCACAGGGTGAAAAAGAATCATTCATCAGCCGTGCGTAAAGTGTAAATCTCCTCACTTATACTCTATTCACTCGAATCATCAAGTAATCCTATCTGTCCCGATCAAGCCTCGTCACGGTGGCTTCATCCCGGCGTGAACAGACCACCTGTGAACATCGATTCAATTCGTTCACTTCATCCCCGGTTATCATCCGATGGGGATAAAGCAATGGAGGAGAAAGTGAAAGATGGAGAGATTGCAGGCTGACAGCGTCTTATCGCCAACACGCTGCCAGAAAGCTTTTTTCCAGGCCTTGGGGAACTAAAAGCCCCCACTTTACTGTGGTCCATATGCTGAAAATGTCAATACAATGCCAGGATGGATGGTCCAGCAGGCCACATTCCTTAGTACTGCTTATAAACAGGACATAAAGTCAGGTCCTTCAACTGCCATTAAAATTCCGTAATGCCAGACACCCTTTTCATTTTTGGGGCAGAGGATGGATGTGGTGTTTAAATTCTCTGGGGTCTAATTAGTTTTAAGTTTAATCATTTGTCTTTCAGGGTGCCACAGTGGGGATCCAGGTTCAAATCCTGATCTGGGTGCCGTTGGATGGATTCAAGGTACATCAGCTGCTCTAAATTACCGGTATGTATATAATGTGTGTGTGCCCAGGGATAGATTGGCGCTGTGTCCTAAGTGTGTCTGCCCAGCACCCAACACGTTCTCCTTTGGATGGGCATGGGGAATACCCCCCTCTATCTTAGTATACGATTAAACATAAATGAGTTTATCTTACATTGCAAAACTCCTTACATGTAATTTTAGTTTTCAAGCTTCAGTATTAATCATGTACAGAAAAGAATTTAAGACTGTATACACAACTGTGCCAAAAGTGTCTAAAGGTCCTAAAAATCTTCCTGAAAGTCTAGACAGAATCTGTATTTTACCTCATAAAAGACATAAATTGTTAGATTGGATACCTAAACATTTTCTCTGAATGACCTTTGCCACCTTTTGCAGCTTCGTTTGCAACGTGATCCACCTGAGGTAGTTCCTTCACTGTACATGGCTTTTTAAACATTCATGCCGCTGACAGCTGAGGTGTGACAACAAGGCCGCGATGTGCAGGTGCAACCTGAGCCGAGTCACGCACCCATGCACCGACGCACCCATGCACACGTTTATCCACACAAAGGCCTCGTTACAGCTCGACCCGTCCTTAACAACAGCCCGGCCTGTGTGAGGGACCGCGTGCTCCCTGTAATCCTGATGGAAGACGTCATCTCTAATCTCATTCATGGGCCCCTGTATGCGTTTTTAAGTCTGATACGCTTGCTTGCTTACTGTTTGTAGGCCGGAGCGATCCAGAAGGGATTCTCTGCCGCCTCTTTTGCATGGCGCAGGATGGCTTCCCGAGGGTTGCTGTCATCGTTCTTGTCCAGAGCGATGTTCTTGACTATGAATGACGACAAAGTGCCACCGTGAGCAGCCACACGACCTCCTCTGCCTGTAGGACAACCAGATCAAAATCAGAAAGGTTCTTGAGAAACATATACCAGCAAGCACATACCAGTCTCTAAATAGTATCTGAAAATTAAATTGGATTGGGGAAGCGCTTTATTAACAAAGGATTGCTGGTTTGTAGATTCTTAGTTCTGCAGTAACACTGATGTGATGATGGCATGATGGTCTTGTCATCATGTAATCATGCACAGCAGTGATGCTGGAGTTTTGAAACAGAGGAATTGGGATTTATAAAATCTGTAATTGTAAAACTACAGGAGGTAGGACTGATAAAATAAAAAATAAGTGTGGAAATATGGACATCATCTTAATAAAATGATTAGACGGGAATGTTTTTGCCCCTAAAATGTACCTCATGTAATGTAAAGTAACCTCGGGGACCAGCAAGTAACACTGTGAATTCTTCTTTTCTACCCCTATTTCTTACATTTTAGAAATTAAGCTTAGATTATTTTTCACAGTGAGAGAAAACATTCGTAACTGACTGTCACTCGATTCTCACAACTCATTTGCATAAAGTTAAACATTCCTCTTGTTTTTTGTTGCCAAGTTGCTGACGGTGCCTCAGTGAATGCTGAAAATGAATAGCTGGAAATGGTTGCTTTGTGTTGCTGCCGGGGTAAAAAAAAAAAACAGGGTTATATTTAAGAAAAGTAATATTTAAGTCAAGCTAAAAGTCATTTGTGGGGGTGGAAGGTGGGGCAACTTGTGAACACACACTTAGACAAGTTCAAGAAAAACATCCCCCTCTGCTTGGAAAAAGTGTATTTACTTTAAGATAAAACATGAGAGACAGTGAAACGTGTTCGAGGCGTCGGGAGTGGAAGCGGAGCAGGTGCTCTATATGGTTATGTTAAATAAAAGAGAGTTAAAAGTATTAAGGACATAGTTCTGTTTGACAGACAAGTTGAGCGAGGGGTCACAAGGAAAACCAGAGAGCTCTCCCAGAACCACGGGTGGCTGATTCTTGGTCACAGGCAGGTCCTGAGCCAAGTTATCAGAATGTTTAATTAACCCAGGGTGGTACGGGAGTGAAGGAAACTTTACATCACCTGGGCCAGACACCGGCGGCTCAGGCTTGTGGGACCTCACGGGGTCTAGACGGTCCTTTTCCAGCTGTTTCTTGGTGCTGCGTTGTCGAGCCTCACGGAACATTGGCAGTGCATGGGCTAAAGACATACACAGAGAGAGAGAGAGAGAGAGAGAGAGAGAGCGAGAGAGAGAAAGAGAGAGAAACATAAGTTTTACTAGAGAAAGAGTAACTACAATGAAAACCAAACACACACAACCCTTAAAGTCTTCTATAAGTGGAAAGGATCCTGCTGTACTCTTTAACTCCATCATGGCAACCAGGGCGACTGTGTTTATTTACCCTTTAATAAAGGTCTTTTATGTGCACAGAGTATTAAACACAACCAAAATATAGATGTTAGTGAGCTGGTGTTTGCATGTGTTGTGGGGCGGAGGAGAGTCACCGGGAGTAAGAAAGATGGAGCGATTTTCCATTCAGGAGCACTGCTGTCGCTGCGCAGTGTTAATTCCTCGGCTGCATGCTCCATTAAGCAAAAAGGTTAGTGGTGACACTTTCAATCGCTCGGCCTCGATCTGGCTCAGTGGCCGTCGTTCTGCTTCCCCCTTGAATTTTCCACGCGTCACTCTGCTTAGATTGCCATCTTATGGCGCATCTGTTAAATCACGTGCACAGTGCAGACTACTATGGGCACCGGAGAATGTTTTTAAATGGTAAGAGAGTTTTGACTGTGAAACTGAAAGGAGAAAGAAGCTGTGATGTGTAGACCAGCGAGCTGTTAGGGGGAGGGGGGGGGAGTGCATGAGTGTGACACGCGCAGGGCTGACTGGAACCCTCATGGCAAACGCGTGGCAGCCTGAGTGATAGCTGCTAATGGCATCATGGCCTGCGGGTTAAGGGCCGCGTGGGACAGCAATCCGATAAAAAAAAAAATTCACACACACACGCCCACTCAAACACACCAGTGGGCCTGTGACATTGCAGCAGGAGGACAAACATCCACACAAAGACCAATGCATGTCCACATACAACTGTAAACAAATTACATGATCTGCCAAAAGTATACGGACACACTATGACCAAATAAGCTTTTTGGATAACCAAGCTAAAAATGATAGGCAATAATACACAATCCCTAAAGATCAATAATTAGTTCTATGTGGTAAATTATAAGTGTGGTAGACTGACAGTGTTAGACTAAATAAAGTTAACACATCCACCCAGTAACTGACCGTCACTTAATGCACAGAGCTAATTTACATAAAATTAAACACTCTTCTACTCTTTCTTTCCAAGTTGAATATATCAGGAATTACCTTGTACAAAAGCGTAACCATAACAACTACAATATGTAATTTAGATGCAGTACCACACAGTACATACGTCTCATCATGATTTCTAGTTAAAACTCCTAAACTGAAAAGATATCATTAAATCATAATGGATTTTGATTTTGTGTGTTATTTCTAACACTTAACATTTTAAGGCATTGAAATTGTACATAACATCACATTACTTTTTTAATTTTGTTCCTCAAGAAGAATAAATTTGGGCAGATTAGGGATTTTCCCACTTTAATGCAACATTGACCTCTACTGGCCATCCAGTTGCAAACCGAGGTATGAGCGCTGCTTGCGTCTTAAAGAACCCCAAGGATGAGAACCTTTTTTATGTTTGAGGGAGATAGCACATGACGGCTGCGGTGCTCTTTGGACAGAAGCAGTAGAAACGTGATATATAAGTAATACGATCCAACTAATAAAGAAAGAAATATGGATATTTGTAGTCAGGCAATTTATCCTTACAGACCGGAGTTCAGGGACTTTTTCAAACACATGATGTGTAGTTTGTGCCATGTAATGCTACACTTCACTGATATTCAGAAGACGAGCGTCATCTTTAAGCTAAGAAGGACTTTGCAGCACTCACGGGTAATAATGTAGTCCTGCGTCAGAGTCTCGGCATGTTTTTCCTTCCTCTTGCTCTTCACCACGCACAACTTGGCCCCCCTAACGAATTAAAACAAATTACTTAACTTATTAAACAGTATGTTAATTGTTAAAATGCATTTTAGGAACAATGATGTCAAAGAAACACAAACACAGCACCTGGTTATAATTAGGTACCAAACGCTTTAAGAAAAATCAGAAATACTCAAAAATCCAAAATGATTAATAAGTCTACAAATATTTGTTTAAAAAAGAAACCCAGCAGAATGAGGTTTGGGACACAGCCCTGGTTTCAAATGGAATGAACCTTCAGGCATGTCTGCAGTTCAGGTTGGTTGGAAAGCTTTCAAACTGATTCTGAAGAAAGTAAAACTGCAAAACAGACATTTTCAAATGAACACTAATAGGAGATGACAAGGGGAAACAATATGGAGCCACACTTTAGATATTAAATTCACTTTCCTTCTTATGTATTTATTTTTGGAACCAAAGGCCTCGTATTTAATCCTTTTTGGCTCCACTTACACATATAGTTTTAACTAGTGTGGGACTACACTGTTGCCAAACAACACAATCTATCTCCAATTCATCTTTAGGAATTCAGTAGACCGCATTGAAAGGTAGGAACCCCAAACAAAACTTTAGGGTTAAGAAGATCATACAAAACCCACAGACATGAAGACGTGCAGCGACAGCAATATATCCTTAGTCCCTGTATGATGCAGCACAACCCATGTCTGTACTGGAGGAGTTACAGTTGCTTTAGCTGTTAGTTCAGCAGAACTGTGTCTAACCCAAACCTGACCCTGTCCATTAAAGTATCCATGATTCGTGAGAAACATGATGATCAACACTCCTGACTTTGCAACACGAAGGAGCATGGCGTGAATGGATACATGTTGGTCTTGCACTCACAGTACCTCTGACTCCTGATGGGATCGTAGTAGACTTTAGCCAGGCCGTTCCCCGTTCCAACCATAATCTGATTTAACTTCGGATGCCAGAGACAACGAACCACGCTCTGGACAGAGACAGAGAGGCGGAGATAAAAATTTGTTAAAGACAGGAAAAAGGTAAGAGATAAAATGCAAAGAAAAACAGATCGGGAATCACATCAGAGATTGAGCTCAGTGGTTTGTGCTGTAACTTCAGCCAGTGCATTAGAGATGCTAAACGAAACCTTTCTATATTTGGGAGTCAGGTAGAGATCTGAGTTGTCACTATTTCTATATAAAACGGCGAACAGGGGTCACTGTAGTGGGTTCTGCAGAAAAATCTCTGCAGGTATGAAAATGTTGCTCACCACCACGATCAAACAGAGAGGGTTTCAATTTAACAACAGATTTACTGGACACATTTAGCAAACAGAAAGGTTATCTTACTCTAAACACCGAGTGCATGAGTTCTTGAATTAGAAGTTATCATTGGGGGGGGGGCACTGAAAGCAGCTTAGCGTCCAGATGCGCAGGTCGTCGCTGGTTCCACTAAGCCCGCCTGACCCAGAATGCAGCTTGGCTTTATGCTCATCCCACTGTGTCTGCCAGCCATGTGTGGTGGACTGCAGGTCAACCGGGGCTGCAGCTGCGTTCTGTGCGCTCTTATTTACTCATGGTTACCTGCGCATGTGGAGCTCTAATTGATTATTTAGAAGGATGTAAAATGAAGATCGAGGTTTTTTTTCCCTAGTAATCCCTTTGTAGTAGTGACTCGAATACCTCACAGATCAGGACCGCACACGTGTTTCAGTTTTGGCACAGCTGTAGTCAGGCAGGGAGACGTGAGCAGCGCAATGCTTTAAAGTCAGGCACTAAGGCTACCTTCACGCAAAAGGTGTGCCAAAAGGAAACGACGACGACTGCCTGCTCATTAATGAATTTTGGTGGGAACCAGGCCAGAGTGGCTGATCGGGTTCTGATGCCAGGTCTAAACAAAGTCATTAATCCAAAACGGCTTCAGAGGATCACATTGCACTCCAGTGCAGCTCGAATGCACCTCATCTGACAGTAATGTAGAACAGCGAAGCTCTCCTGAGGAAACCTTCTCGCCTGAAGATCTTACTTAGCTACACTTCAAAATGACTGCTGAATAAAGGGGTTCAAAGACTTTTCACGAATTTAGCATCTCAAAAGAATGAATCAGAATCCACAATGATTCCTATAAATAAGGAATCACCATTCTCTTTGTTGCCAAAAGATGCCTTTTTTATGTATAGGTTTTTTTTAGATTCACTTAATGATGATGATGATGGTGATATGATGTCAACAAAGCAAATCTGGGTTGAGGGTCTTTCCTGTGGATTTGCATAACTGGATGTAAACCCACAGTTTTAATTTTTTAAACTGTCCGGATGCAGCTATGCGGCATTGAGGTCAGAGAGTTACGAAAACGGACAGGTCTTACAAAATTTTATGATGTCACAATTGGACTCAACGTTCAACGCTGGAACCAACCTAACTAACTTAGATGTATTACACTTATTCCACAAGTCTTTATAGTTGCCACTCTGGTAGTGGTTTCCTGGGAAACCTATATTTCTACAATTATTAATGACTAGGTCCCACTGCAGCAATGCCTAGAAAGCAAGTCTTTAAGTTTCCATGTGAGAACGTCTTGTGCAAAAGCCCAATGCTTTCCAGAACACATTACAGCATTTGGAAGAATTACAGAAAACCATGCAGGCATCCTCTTTCATCTCAAATCTTTCCTAAACAGCAAATAACCAGTTAGGTGGAGACCAAAGTCCATGTGTTTTAAATGAATGCAGTTGAAAAAAAGTCTCAGCGCTGCTGTGCAACACCTTAATACCTAAAGGAAAAAAAACTAAACTTGTATTCACACCTTTCTGGATGCGAGTCAAAGATTAATGCTGTACTTTAGAAGTTGCTATTAAAAGCCTCGGGACATGGACACGCAGATTTGTATTTAATGTCAGTGAGGCATGAGCTGTATACTGTAGCGCTTGCAAACAAATATGCATGCTGTGAGAAAGGCGAACATGTGGTCTGAATGTCAATCCAGTGAGTCCACAGAAAAGCTCGCTAATTAATCTGCCTTGCTATGCAACAAAGAGAAACAGGCGAGCAGAAAACCGACAGAATAACAGTCTAAAAAATGTTAATGCCACCGTGTTAGTGTTCTGCTGCTTTGAGACTTTTCATCCTACAGAACACCTTAATAGCTTTATGATACAGGCCTGGATAGGTTTGATACTGAAGTATCTAAATATACTCTTGGTCACACAAGACTGACTGGGAATGCCCCCCCCCCATATCCTTTACTGGAATGTCACCATGTTGTGAGGTTATTGTAAATGTTTACACCAAATGATTGGTGTCTGTCACGTTTACAAGCGTAAAGCAGTGCTTTGTAAAAAGACCATTTTTAAACAGTGCATTTATCCAGCCGGGAGCCACATTGTATAAACTTGATAAATTTTCGGCTTGTCGTGTCATGGCAACGGAGCCAATAAATTTCTAGGTGGCATTTTTAACGAAACTAAGAGACATGTCCTGATACAGGAGTCATAATTACAGCATTCAGCTCTTATCCAGAGTGACTCGAATGATAAACATAACTTGAACAATAATGATGCGAGCATCTAAGTGCAGTCTGGGATTTTGGATATTTATTATCTGTTGAAGTGGAGAACAAAACATAAAACAGAACAATAAAACAACTACGACTCTAAAGGAAAGTTCACTTGTATTCCAGATGTCCTGCTGCTTTATAGCATCTTAATACTTACCGTTTGTTTAACAATCTGAAGAGTTTTTTTTTAGAAATTCCCATAATTAGATTCGCTGCAAAGTCATGTCATGTTAAAACATGGCGCTATGAAGATTTTAAAATGCTGTCAAAGTTTCATAAAGATTAAAATGTGATTCAACTACAAATTCCGTCACTGCAGATGTGGTGTAGACTATAAACATAAATGGGAACATTGGCAGCTGAGTGGTGAAACTGTTGGCTTGTCAGTCTGAAGGTTGTAGGTTCAAACCAATGCCAGTGTAGAACAATGAGCCCTACATTACAGATTGAGAAAAACCTGAACAGCCAGATAACCTTTTAAAACTACATGACCACATACTCCTAATATTTGTTTTTCTGTTTTCTTTGAGGAATCACCAGTTCTTCATCCAAAGCACTGCGGCAATGACAATTACTGGACACTTTACTGTACAATTTAATTCTGGTCATATTGAGTAATGACACTAAATATGCCAGTTGGTACTTTATGAACCCAGTTGGCAGACTCACCGCATTGGCCACTTCTATCTCATACACTTTTGTGAAAGCCTCTCTGTCAAAGAAAACCAGTTTGCCATTGCCCTCGTCTCGCTTCACTGACGTCCCCGTCACCAGGAGTTTATCGTCAGGACTGTAGCAGCAGTCAGTCCTGCGCTCAGACACAAGATAGCATCAGGTGTTATGCTGGCTTAAGTGCTTTATTTAAACCCGGTTCCCCAATATTATCAATGTGCCTGGATAAGAGTGTATGAGCACCGATGACTTACATAGGGAAGTATGAGGTCAATCCTGTGGCCACATTGAGAGGCTTCCTAAAACTCCGAATGTCCCAAGTTTTCAAAGTGTCATCCCCTGCGATCATAAAAAGAGCAGAAAATGTCAAGACTGAGAACAGTAACGAATGCCAAGATGAGTAATGTGAACATCATTGTAAAAGGAAAAAAACAAAGCTGTTGCTCTCTCTCTAATTCTATGAGACATGAAGAATATGAATAAGATCGATTGTGCTGGAGGCTGAATCAGTCACTGGATGCTGCAGAAACCAATCTGAGGTCAGACTGTATGGATGAAACAGTGAAATGCTAAGTTCAGCCTTACACAGGGGACCTCCAAATGCTGACTAAGACATTATCAAAGAGGTCCTTGAAGGCAAAAAACCCCTAAATGACGATCTTGGTGCATATCACATCTCATATAACAATCTCATAACTTTGTTTCAGTAAAAAAAAAAAAAAAAATAAGTACGCTCATGTGACGAAAGCTTTAAATGTGGGTCAAGAAATTTCTAAATTCAGATGTAATTTGATGTAATTCAGATCTTTCATCCAACTTGTCCGACCTCATTGAAGCTCTTTTGGATAATTTGGCGAATCTGGCAAACTAATGTTACACATGCAAAATTCAGTAAAAATCCTTCCCAGAAGATTTACAGTTGTTACAGCTGGACAGAGAGAGACAATTTAAAAAGGGATGTAATAAAAGCACCTGTGGGTGTGATGTGTGGGGGTCACAATAAAGTATGTGTCCATGTAGTGCAGATCACTCCGG
Source organism: Corydoras maculifer (assembly GCA_019802435.1). Lineage (NCBI taxonomy): Eukaryota > Metazoa > Chordata > Actinopteri > Siluriformes > Callichthyidae > Corydoras > Corydoras maculifer. The sequence goes on along the minus strand of JAFMOD010000019.1, from coordinate 1,546,115 downwards.
TATTTAGCAGCTAGACCATAAAGCATTATACATTTTTATGAGAACTTTTGTAATCAAAACAAACACAAAAAAAAAGATTGTTTTTAGCTTCTAAATTCTAAAACAATTGCAGTAAACGCAGTGATTTTTTATAAAAGTATTAATTAAATGTTAATATTGATTTTTCATTGTGACGCTTATGTAAATTATTAATATTAAAATAATATGTTATTTGATAGATCAGAATAAAATATAAAACCCAAAATATTTTCAGCAGAACTATCAAAAAGTCATTATGGTTTTAAATGTATTATTTTGGACCCATTTCAGTTACTTTTTGGGTTCAGGAGTCACACTCTTACCTCCTCGTGAAGCAAGCTTGGTCCCGTCATAGGAAAACGTTAGGCAGGAGGTGTCTGTCCCGGCAGCGTGTGCCTGACGACAGTGAAACTTGGTGTGAACCTAAACAGAAAACAAAGGAATTAAGTAACACGACGCTGTCCATACATCCCAGGGCTGAAACCCGTGACATGAATTTATAATTATTAAAATGAGATGCGTGTGTCTTAGCTTATTCAATCTTTTAAACTGGCATTTTAACAACACAAGCCATTTGCTTCCTAACTTCAAACATTACCCTTGACCTAGAAATGTTCTTTGAGATTCTGCTGTTGTGTGCTCATCTGAAATAAAGCAGGGTGTACTGTACTGTGTACTGTGTGTACGTTGCCAGCATTATTCTCTTATAATCAAATTGGAATCCGAATCCAGCTTGCAACAAACAATTAAAACAACCAACACCATTTTGGAGCGGTGTGTTATTGCTATTTGTTATTATTTATCAAATTTATACCGCTGTAAGAATTTTTACAAATCCCCCGAAAGCACAGATGTTCTCCTGAGGGAAGGAAGGCAGTCCAGGCTTTGCATTTAATAGCTACGAGAAAAATCTAGCCCTCTATCAGGCCTCTGGTCACACTTGAGGAAAAAAAAAGAGAAAAGATTAGGAATTGTTTTTTAACCTCCACCAGCCGTCCTCCTTCCATTGTACTGGCACATGTGGAACCTGCACGATAATGGACTTCATGTCGACTGCAGATAAAAAACAGTGATCTGCTGGCTAAGTGACGTCATTCCTACTCTACAGGGTTTAACAGACAAATGTGGAGCATTTTAGAAAGTAAGAGAAGGAACACTGCACTAAAAGCGAGTGAAACCATGCTTGACTGTGCTAAATCGATGATTTAAAGCAGCTGGTAAAAGCATCCGTTCAGATCCATCAATAGGACTGCAGCGTCACATGTGGCTGGATGGACACGTGCCTCAAACCCCGAGGAGAAAAATCCATAAAAAGCATTTATTTTATCAGCTTCACAAACAACCTAATCCCATTTGCAGATTATAAAAAGTCAACCAACGCTTTACGATCCCCTTTAAATGTAACCTGCTACAATCCAACGTGACGGCAGGTAAACTTAAACAGATTATACGAACCAGAAGTCTGAAATAACTATTTTGTAACAATATCAACAATAAAAATATAACGTGGTAGTTATAAATTCAATTCAAACTAATGTATGTAACACATTTTCATTAACAGCACATTGTTTTAAAGCAGCTTTAAATAATTTCAAGGAACAAAACCCCTATCAATAACTTATGACAAAATAATAATCACAACAATGAGGTAGAAATATTGTAAGGACCAAGACACAGAGGGACTATACTGATTAAGTGCTCTGGTAGAGTTATATGTGTATTATATCCTGTTACAGTTAGATACAAGCCAGTTACATTCATACTGATCCAGAGTTTCAAAGCGAAAGGTTTTTAAACATTAAACAGAATTTTTTTTTTTGACGTAATAAAAAAAAAATTATAAAAAATGTAAAAAAACTCATGTATGTTTTCAGTTCACAGCCAGAACAGTGTAAAATCAGGCTTTGGATGTAAGGGGTTAAATCATATTGAAACAGTGGCATTTCAGCTTTGGCCAGTATTGAACTGAGTGGTTATACGAGGGTTTGGTATAAAGCCAATGTGGCTTTCCAAATGTCCAAGGGATAAAGCGCCAAACCCAGTTCCACATACCACAACAGACCAAGCTGAAGCCACTTTCACAGCGGATACATCACACAAGCCAGTGTCATCTGTTAGTTATCAACACCAACTTTATTTTAAGAAGCAACATGTATAATATGCATGTTGTCCACTTTTCTTTTTCAGCAGCACACAGCCGTGTTCCACGAGGGACCGGACTGGGCAGGTGTTTTTTACGAGGGCTTGCAAAGTCCACCAGATGATCAGAAATCACTGAACCCTTGTACTGATGATACAACACATCACTGGTTACTGGTAGGAAGCCATGGGAGAATTTAAAAAGTACTGGAGTGAAAGATAACTTCACGCACACATGAAAACTACGACTGCTGAGTGATTGACGAACACACAGCCAAAAACGACAGCTCCTGAGGGAAGCATGTCCTTCAGCACCCTCACAGACTCGGTGCCAAAGTCATTATCATGAACTGCTGAGAAAGCACTGCTTTGTGCACCTTAAATTTCATATTACACCCCCCCCCCCTTCTCCAGCACTACACCAACTTTTTATCAGACCAATTTCCTTTCACCTAATTGGCTCGTGCAATTGGCTTTTGCTCAAGGCTCGTCGCGTCTCTGAACTCTTTATCTGTCCGTCAGCACCTGCTCAGCGCGTTAATGGAGCATGGCGGTGCTGATTGTTAAAGCTTTGGAGGCGCTCTTCAGGTTAATTCATTTACGACGACATGGTGGTGCTAAATTGAAGATGAGCAGTATGTACTTATCTCAGTAAAGTTTTACATCCAATAATGTCAGGCTTTTCTTCCATGACTTAGATTCAGTTAGCAGTGATTTATTTATTTAATACCTAAACCACTCGAGGAATCTTTGAATGATCAGAATTGGGTTAGCAGATCACAATGACCAAAATGTAATGACTGAAAGCACTCTGCCTCATGGCAGCTTAACGTAAACGTTGTTCTCACAGTAACAGAAAGCCAGTGTTTAACCTGTATTACCATTAATGGTATATACATTTAAATGATTTATTATACATCATGCATTTACATGAATCAGTCAAAGGTGGGCTGTAGAAACGACCCAGCCAATCAGATTTAAGGACAGTAACTACCCGTTTCATGAATCATATTAAGGCACTATTTTACAGAGGCTAAACGATTGGTATGAGTGTCCCCTGAATTGTGCAGATTTGCTCAATAATGACCGTCTCCTAGTTTTTTTCTGCAAGGAAGCAATATTTAGAGGCTGGGAAATGTAGCATGGCCATGAAGAACATGCTTCCTAATCCAAAACCAAAGTAAACGATGAACGGCCAAATTTATAAAGCTGGAATGCTTCACTGCTTTTATGATCGAGCTCCTCAAATGGGAGCAAATGTAACCACATGTGTTGTTAGAACAAGTCACTCAACAGTCTCCATCACAGCTGGAGAAAAATGATCAAATGGCGATTAAAGGGAAAAGTGCTGCTTATCTACAAAACAAATGCATTATTTTATAGCCTTCATTGCACTGTGATTGATTCATTCGATTACAAGAACCCTATCAGCTGCCGGATACGTCGACAGGCCGAATGAAGTGCTAAGAACAAGAGGTATGTGTGAAATACGGTACGGATAGAAGGGTGGAGAACGTATACGAGCCAAACGCGCACACATGCGTTCCAGAAAGTTTTTCGATATGGCTGCATGCATATGCACTGGCCTGGTTTCACAAATGTCATCAAGTGAGAAATAAGAGCAGCTGTGCAGAGCCGTGTGCGGCGGATTCAAACCTGCTGCCCCAGCACCACGGCGCAGAGAGAATCACAAACATCTACCCTCTAAAGCCTCATGCATTGTTCATGCTGGTTCAGCTTTCAGACATGCTGAAACACTGGGGCAGATTTGGGGATGCGTGGGTCTAAGAAACAGTCACAACAAGAAAGCCGAATCCGAAGCCGAGTTAGAAGCAATTTCTGATCAATATAATTCAATTCTAAAGGTGTTAGTGATGACAATTATGAATGAACAAGATCATTTTCTTGGTCCATTAAAAAACAGAACCAGTCCAAAGCAGATTAAATCATGTGCCGGGTTTTGTTTTTATTTTTCACATGGGGCAACCTTTTAGCAAAATGCACAATGACGTCGATGAAAGACTTGGAAGACTGAAAGGTTTCTTTGCATAATCTGCGAGAACAGTGCTTTTTCATCAGCAACCTTTGCAGCTGAGATCATCTTATTGTTATGATTCTCGAAGCTGATGGGTCAATCTGGTTCTTCAAATCTTTCTTTTTTTGCCATAAAAACAGGCTGGAATGCATATCAAAGCCAGATGCAGACTGTGGAGTGAGTTGTAAAACTGGGAATATCACAATGACAAAGCTCTAAAGCAATGGAGCCCATGTGAGAAGCATGCTAAATATACAAGAGGGCAGTTTCTAGACAATACGTTAACTTCCGTGCAATAGTAAAGGGGCCACGTAGTGATTGTTGCATCACCTGGGCAACTGGATAAACTCATTTGAGATCAAAGGCCCAATCAGGAGCATCACTCAATGCTCAGGAGAATTAATGTCCACATTAATAAGTCTGGTAGATGGCAGAGATTGAATCCAGCCAACAAATTGCTAATGCCTGTCTGCGTGGTTGACTTATGAGTAATAACCGGGGACGGGTTTCATTTTCACACCGAAATGAGCAACGTGACTGGTACAACATGGAACAGATTCTGGGTTTCTGTGTCATTTAGGTCATCACGTCTCCCATGGACCATGAACATCAGCATCTCATTGGAATAATCACTGTTCAGTAAGCGTAGAATTCATTGATTCCTTACACCTGATCAATGACTGATGCTATTTTGTTTTATAAAAATTTCAGTGGTGCACTTGGTAGCTCCCTCACCTCCCAGCAAGAGAGTCCTGGGTTTGAGTGCAGGGGGGTCCCCATGCCCATCCAGGGAAGAATGTTTTAGGCGTTGGGCAGAAACAAATTTCTCACTGGGCTCACTCACACTAACACATACACTATATAGGGCAATTTAGAGCAGCCAATTTAACTTGAACCCATGTTTTTTGACTGTGCGAGGAAACCAGAGAACCAGGAAAAAAACCACACAAACACGGGGAACACATGGAAACTCCACCCAAAACCTGGATCCCCAGAGTTCGAGGCAAAGATGAAAACCATTTTGCCATCTTGCCGCCAAAAAGACAAACATGTCAGGTGAATTGAAGACACGAAATAGCCTCTGTAAATGAATTCATGAATCTGGCAGTGTGTGTGTGTCTGTCCTGGGGCCATTCTCTGCCTGTTTCCAGTCCAATAGAAAAATAGGCTATTGGTACAGGCATCGATTGGCAAGGAGCAGGCAGTTATTATAAGCTCCTAGAGAATGCTGGGTAAATATTTAGTCTGTAAGAAAAACCAGTAATAAATTATGTCTCTTGAGCTTGAAGTCAGCTGCTGCACACTGAAGCAACTGGGATTCAGAGTTCACGCCGCTTTGCTTAATAGAGACTTTATCTGCCGTCGCTTTGCGCCGATCCATTTAGAAATGCGAACAGTTGTGCCACATACGATCATGATATCTGCTTTTATTTGCTCATTTTCATGAGGAGGGAGAAGGACTAGACGGACAACACATCCTGCCGTGAAGAACTGGACCTGCTCCAAGCAGCCAGGAATGTGAGACACCTGGGGACATCGTCTCCTATCTAAATAGAAATAACTTACAGCCATTGACATGGGGATCTGCAGTGTGTTAAAGCTGAGCTCTTAAGTCCTTCTTAAATAAATAACTGTGCAGGGTGAGCCTTTGGTCAAAGGTGGTGGAGGAAAAGTTCTCAGGCGCAAGTGACGATTCACACACAAAAAAAAGAACTGCAGGATTCTATTAATCGGGTCCGTTCTTATTGAACAGCGATCAGAATAAAAAATATGGACTAAAGTACTGAGACACCTTCATGTTCCACCTACATCCCATTCCAGGCTGAAGATATAATAGTCTAGACTCACATTATACAGTGTGTTGGTAGGAATTTTGTTCATTATTTAAAAAAAACATTTTTTGAAAGGACCTCAGAAGCAAAGCGGGTGCATTTTAGTTCAGGGTGGAGTGTCTATGTTCTCTCCGGGTCCAGGTGGGTTTCCTCTGGGTTCTCTGGTTTCCTCCCACAGTTCAGATACATAGATCAATTGGCTACTCTACATTGCCCCTATATATAGTGTGTGTATGCCCAGAAATGGATTGGCGCCCTGTCCTGGATATATCTGCAAGGCCCAAATTTTTTTTACCTTGGATAGGCATTAAGGAACCCCCCATCCCCCCAAAACTCCAGTACCGAGTAGTATAGGATTAAGCAGAAGATAATGAGATGAGATGAGAGTCCATCTCCAAATGAAGTTTGATGGTTTTAAGGTGATGGCAGGGCAGTCAGGTTCACACCAAAGTCATCAACCCATAAAATCCTGCTTTAAACACTACGAGACCGTCATTCTGGGAAAAAGGACCTTCCCCAAACTGTTTCCGCATAGCATACAGTTGTCAAAAATGTTTAATAAACCCCCAAATGTAATGATTAAGGGTGTGTTTCACTACTATTGTACATATGGTGTTTATAAATAAGCCTAAAGGAATCGACTTTTTATTTTAACTGGCAATGAAATAAAGCAGACCTACATTTAGATGATTAAAACAACCTTAACAAAAACCTTAACATAAACCTTAACATAAAAAGCCAGTTTTTATGTTGCAGATGCCATAAACAACCAATAGAGGTCACTAGGCACTTCCAAACCAAATTCATTAAAGGAAATTGATTTGGATTTGCTAATATTACCCAGATTATAGAGGTTCTTAGAAAACTTTATGGGAGTTATTTTTCTCATTTAAGTAAAAACTGCTAGCCAGCCAACAGTCAGCAGCGCGTCAGTTCTTGTATCTTTTTATTTCATGTAATTCTGTTTAAATACATTGAACATCACTCTGTGTTGCTTCAGAGTTAATGTACAAAGCATGATGTGACAGGATGAGCAAGAATCTGCATTTTCCTTAGACTGGTCAAAACTGCTTTGTACTTCTTTGGTCACATTTAACTTTTTAAAAGCACTTCTCTTCTAATGCAACAACAAAAGACCCTTCTATAAATCTGCCCCTCATACTGTGTTATACTACATCAACAAGAATGAAGACATTAATTGAATAAAGTCATTTGTAACCTGTCCATCCCGAGTCCATTACCTGCCTTGTTCTGCCTGAGTGAAACCAAAAGCCCGTAGCCCATCACTCATGGTCTTTACATTAACATCGCTTGCTGCTTGCCAGTCCAGCTCACAAACGACGAACACAGCAGGGAGCACACGCTAGGTGTTTTTTCTATTTATATCCCCATAACCAATTTGCCACTCACTCAGATCAGCGCTTGATTGTTTCGGGCTGGTTTCTTGGGGTTTTTCTTCATTATTATGCCTTTGTGTAGCTTAACTGCTTAAAAGTTTCAACCGCTGGTAGGAAATTAAAAGCCAATGAAATATGGTGAACATATGGTCATTACATGGAGAGGAAAAAAACGGTGAATTCTCACATTACAACTTCAAATGAATAAACCCTCTTTGCACTACTTTAGACTAAATTAAGATCACTGGATTACTCACTGCGGATCATGACAGCGTGTGATTAAGAAACATTACCATTTTAACTATTTACATGTGATTGTATAAACTCAGAGAACCCGGTCACGCTGAGTGTTTCTGACCGGAGAACACAACAGAGCGCACTGAGGCTGAGCTGGTGTTACTCACCCTGGAGAAAGTCATCTCAGTGTGAATATGGTCATTAAATCTGTCCTGAACTTCCATCACATACAATAAACAGAACATAATCAAAAACAAAAGTCATTTAAGTAAGTTTAAAAAAAATTAATAAAATAAATAAAAACTCAACCACTCAACCCTAAATGCAATAATATATTAAACATTATTATACTTGTGTTATATATGCATTATACGGCGTATATGGTTTGCATGTATTGATATATGCAATATGGAATAAATATATATATATATAATAAAATCCTCAATCAGGTAAAAAATTGCTGGATGTCAGGTGTCAATTACAGGAAAAAAAATATTTTGTTGCATCAGTTACACATCTTCATATGAAACCTAACAACTGAACATACACATGAGTTTTATGAATGTGAATCTCTAAACCCCAGGGAACAGTGAAGTTCACAAACTATGGGTCTAGAACAACATACCTTTTATTGCTCTCTGGTTCAAGTGGTGAACCGAATACAAACCATCGGTCCGCCCTCGGGGCGGCAGGGATCCTCAAGCAGCCGCACATCTGCTCTAAAGCCGGTACACAGCTCATGTCAACTCTGACCACAACCTCTATTCATCCATGTCAGGCATGAGACTGGGCAGGAGGACACCCATGCAGCTTATTTACAGACTGCTGCCGCTGTAACATTCACCTTCCTGCTTCACCCCACTACACAGACCTGGTGAGCATCACTGCGTTCGCTAAACACTGACCCTCTTCAAGCTCTAGGGGTCGAGGCCTCAGTTGACCTCTTGTTACTCTGTATGCTAGGAATGGCATGACAGTCGCCAGCTCTATCGTGACCAAAGGCTTTCCTGCGGAACATGAGCAGGCCACCCACTGTAACTATACAAACCACTTAAACCTCCAACTGAGAGGCCAAGGAGCCAGAACCATGTCCAAGCCCATTTACCACCAGCTGAGGGATGTGATGATGTAATGCGCACTTAGGACTCACACTTAGGTTTCGGTCCCAGATCTGGATGGTACCATCCTGGCAGCCTGCCGCGATGAGCTTCCCGTCTCGGCTGTAGGTGCAGCAGGTGGGAGTGACCCTCTTGCCCTGCATGGAACGTGGCTTGAACACGGCCTTGTGCTTTTTCTCGTTGTTCAGATCCCATGTCCGTACAGTCCTGACAAACACAGAGGCCAAAGAGTGGTCACACTCCAACAAATCATTATTATTACACATAAATCAATTCAGCAGAACTTGATTGTAGAGTTCAGCTGTGTTAAACACTTAAATGTTTTAAGAATTACATAAAGACTGCAGACTTTTGGAAAAGCATGTGAATTTCTTAACGACTGGACTGGTGAGGTATTGCGTGTCAGTATCCTACAATGCAGCTACAATACACTTGGTCCAGATATAAGCTCATAGCCTATGCAGCTCAAATATTCTGTCAACAAAGAGGAGCCGTAAAAGAAAAGAGAGAGGAGAGAACACACTGGAGGACAGTAGATCAGTATTACAGGCCTATTCGGAGGTTCCATGAAATTCCAATTTTCTTCTCTACATCTGCTGAACACATTACAGATGTGGGGGGGACAACAGGAGCACAAAAAAAAAAGCAAAAAATAAAAACACAACAGCCGCATGAGTATCTTGGGCACTAGGGAATATAAGAAATGCCCAAATGCAATTTAATGCGATCGCTAGGCACAAACTTTCCATCTCAAACCCGATGAATTTGGGTCGCATCGCATTCACAGTGAAAACGAATAAAAATTAAAAGCCGACTATTTCTAGAAATTTGTTTGGCTCAGACCAATCAAAACAAGACGGATCATATAAAATACATACAGCCAAGCTGAAAGGGTTATAGACATTCTCCATCAGCACTAACAGAGAAAATCACGCCAACAGCTGATGTTTCCAAATGCATTAAAAAAAAAAGTCATGCGAGAGTTAAATATCGTGACAGGAAGTGGCCATGCTTCATCAACCTTTCATACAGTCAGACTAAAAGGCTTGGTGCCCAAGTGGTGGTGGATCAGTGTATCCAAGTACTTCTCCATCCTGCTGTCTGCGTAAACTAACCATGACCCGAGGTCAGGGAGTCCGGAAAGCACTGTAAACACCATGCAACCTACGATAGTAGTCAGGTCTGGATTCTAGCACGACTGCAAACTTATGTTCAAACAGAAAATGAACATAAAGATGTCAGCAGAAAACCTGTAATGGATACAGCACAGAAATCTGGTCCCCTGGTGCTCCGGTTGAACCCGTCTTCATGTTGGGTTTGTGTTTGTGATGAGTTTAATCATTTCTTCTATTTTAAGTAATTATTCTCAGTATTTATTCAACAGAATTTGCTTGACTTCGCAACCTTAGAGAGAAAAGAGCCTTCCTTAAAGTCCCACATTGGTAATTTGATAAACCTGTGTTTTGTACCCTCTGCTTTGTAATCACCAATCCCAAAAGCCATTATTGTCCGGCGGGGTAATACAGGGGAGTATGTTTTAACTTATTCAAAATTACAAACTGCAATTGTTAAAGTCACCTATATGCCAGAACTTGCTTGCACTTGTACTCACAGTCCCTTCACATTTTTTAAATAAGTGCATGTGAAATTTACTTCTTTCCAGTTTGTAATGTCATAAGAGACCTTAATTTTGAGTCTTCCTAATCCTGGGAAACGAGATCTGTGACAGAATGACCTCGACTGCCTCATGTCACCTTGTTTTATACAGGATTCAACTGCACACATAACCCGTTACGGCCAGTAACACCGACACGGTACAGAGGAACAGATGGAAAGATCTTAAAGTCAGCATTTTGTTTTTCCAAAACATGAAAGAGTCTTAAAACCATTATTAATTGTTTCTCTTAGTACATGTTTTTCACAGGCTCAAAAATTTTTTTTCTTAAACCTGACAGTCACAATTCGACCCAGTCAGGCATGGTCAGATTTATAACCAAAAATGGCCGTTCATACATAAACCCAGGGATTTACGCCTGGCAAAAGCTCCAGCCACCAACCCTCCCTCGACTTGCAGATACAATCTTCCTGGCATTAAAGGCCTGAACACACAAGTGGAGGGAACAAGTTTGCAGATTGACTGATAAGGACGGTGTTAAATAGCCACTCATCAAAAGCAGAGCTGTGGGATGAATAGAGTTAAATGAAGGGGCTCACAAAGGCAGAGTATATTTTGGTACTTTCCTGATTACAGTAATCTGGATGAGATATAACTGGTGATAAAAAAGGGGACGCTGCTATTAAACAATATTTAATGTAACATAAAGAACATTTTTCTAACAGTAAGTTAGTTTAATAATGAAAAACTGACCAAGTCTGAAAACTGTGGGCCCCAAAATACTGACGACATTCTGAATCTGCATGATTTTAAAGCCACGGACCAGTTTGTCTGTAAAGAAGCGTGACGTTTCAGACTCACCGGACTGTAAATGAACGTGCCAGGTCTCCCACCCAATGACCCAACTTGTTTTCCTTAACCCTGAAGACCTACAAGACAAGTACGAGTCTGGAACTTCAAGTTTAACTAAAACCAAAAATCCTCCCAAAAAAATCCAAATTAGATCATTTCAAAACTCCATGGTGAGCTGCAAAAGCATAGGGTTACATACAGAAAAATGAAAACCATATTCTAAAGACGATACTGGCATGCAGGAAATGAGGGGGGGGGGGGGGGGAACAAAAAGCAAAAGTTTTGCCCTGGTGTGGTGAAGCAGGGTATCTTACAGCAAATAGGTCTTTCTTCTTCAAAAACATTGTGCTTCATTACTTTTTGATGTACTTTTAAAAATGTGCATAAACCTCTGTCCCAGCAAATAAAAAAGTCTCAGCACAGGTCTCTTTATAAAAGTGAGCTTTCAGAGCTGGCATTTAAAGAATCTGCATTTTCTTTTCAACTACAGATGTGAAGGAAGCACATGAGTGAATTGAAAGGATCGTACAGAAGACATTCCAAAAAAATACTTTTAAAGCATTTCTTCAACAACAAAAAAAAAAAAGCAGAGGACTTAAAAGAGGAAAGCTGAATAAACCGCACTGCCAGCCAAATATTCAGGGGTGCCTATAATCGTATCAACAAGTGGAAAGCTTTTGTCTCAATGCAAGTGAAGCACAAACACCACAAGCCAGGATCTGCATTAGAGTCGGAGTGTTATGAAGGGTGTTTGCATGTGAGGACAATATGTTCAGTTATGAAAAGGGGTTCAGGAATGTGTGTAAAAATTTAAAAAATATTTCTTTTTATTTCTTTAATTTCGATATGTAACAACCCTCATAACATTCTTGAATTATGGAGATATACAAAAATATAAAAGATCGTCTAAGTTAATGCGCTGAGGCTGAGGTAATATGCTACACCGCTGTGCAACTTAAGCTCCCTGGAAGTTTTTATTCTTTTAAAAGTCTTCACTAGCTAAAAGCCAGTAGTCAATAAAAGGTTTCCTGTTTTTAAAAGTTTTTTCTCCTTTTAAATTTATTAGGTACTATTTTGAAATATTACACTTTATGTAAATCAAAAGCAACTAATCACATTAAAATGTATTCTGAACTTGTGCCTGCCAGGAATCATAAGTTATTACAATCTCATAAAAATAAAATACAGATGGTCAGGACTATGAAACTTCATTTCCATGTTTCGGGTTTTGGCGCACTCTTCTTTAATACAGGTGGAGGAATGAGAATGAGGCTTATGTACCTCTGACCCTGCCCCTTCTTTCACACATAAGCAATCAGAGGCACTGCTGGACATCTTCAATTAGCGGTCAGCTTGTTCAAGTGGGACATGATCACGTTACTTCTTATATTTGACATCAAGCCTATTGTAACCAGCTGCCATGAGCGGTGACGCCCCTTCCTGTGTTTACTGCGGAACATGCTTGTTATACCGCCTTTGAGAACATCTCAAGTCGAGTAGAGAATTAAAAGAGACAGAAGCAAGATCTTTTTTTTCTGAAAGACATACACACGGGAGAGTTATTCCACACGAGCTGAACACAGTATCGCCCTAGTGCCAGCAGTTTGCATTCCTTGACGTGGTGAAATAACTTCTGGCATGGAACAGCAAACATCCTAAATAGCATCTGCCTGAGGTTTCCACCATTCCCACGTCTCGAACAGCCAGCAACACGTGTACTAATGAACTGAACAATGATTTCCAGAACATAAGGTGAATAAAGCGGCTCTGTGTATAAACATAAGCAAGTGATTTGGGCTGGTGGTCGTCTATGATTCGGGTAACTACAGTAATCACAGCATTGTGGTAATATAGAAAGAAAGGAATTTGCACAATGTATGAGGTGTGAAACCGTAAAACAGTAATAAAGTGCAACAAATATTGTAAATTAATATGGAAGTATTTCTAAATGTTCTTGCAAAAAAATCAATACATAAAAGGGGGAGGGGCAGCAACATGTTGTATGTGGGCTTTGCTGCAAAAGGCACAGGTTCAGTTCACAAAATAAAGAAATTGAGTGGAAAAAAAATTATGTGGGGATATTAAGGCTACATATCAAATCAGCCAGGAGGCATGTGGAACACTATTAAAAATGTCTGACCAAAGTTAAACAACTTCAAATTTTCTAAAATGTTAAAACATTTAGAAAGTGAGAAAAAGTGTCCTTGGGTTTTAGGAAGGCGCTATTTAAGTCAAATGTATTATTATTCATTATTATTATTTTGATTTAGAGCAATCCATGTTTATGAACTGTGGGACGAAACCGGAGAACCTGGAGGAAACCCACACATACACAGGGAGAAGATGGAAACTCCACCCAAACTGCAATTCAAACCTGGATCCCCAGCACTGAAGGGCGAACGTGCTAACCGCTAGGTCACAGAACACAGACACACTTACATGACAGAATTTAACAATCTCAGTCCCAGAAGCGGGTCGCAGAGATCTGGAAGATTATCTGGGATTATAGCCTTTAAAAGCAAATGGACAGCTCGTGCTTTAAAACAAAGGGTGCTGAAAATACAGGGTATTAATGTGAAACATTTACAAAAATCACTTGTACAGATTGTACTGAGGAACAAACCAACCTTCCCCAGTAATAAACCTTGGCATCTGTGCAAACTCTGACTAACACGCGAGCCGGGTGGTTTTATTACTCAAACTGTGAGTCACAGAGACCGCGGCAGCAGCTACAGCTGACCTTCGCCTCTTTAGCCAGCTACTCCTCAAGGAATTCAATACGGACCTAGGGGGCTTTTTCTCTGAAGGGGCCCTTCGCCATGCTCAGGTTTCTACTCATCTTGAGGGATTACTTACCCATCGTTGGAACACGTGAGGAACTCCTCTTTGATCTTGGGGTGCCAGCAGCCGCTGTTCAGCATGGCCGTGTGGCCCTGTTGGGAAACAAGTCAACGCTAAATCACTATCTTTATTAGATGATTGACAGTAATATGGACCAATTAGACAGCAGAATGCAAAATACAGATCAGGAGAAATATATTTGGCTTAGCTTTCTTTCATGTTCTACACAAACCTATTTAGTTACAGATATTAACACGGACAACGGTGTTCATGCACAACCTTTCATTTAATGCACAGCCTTGAGCGTTTTAGTGCTTTATTATGGCCATTTCCTTAACAATAAGTGTTAACAATAAATAAATAATGGGGTTTTAGTACATTCTTTACAGGATATATTTTACATAATTTTATCCATTAAGATCAAATAAATATGATCACAGGATAGAAGTCTAAATGCTGTCTGGATCTACATTTAAATTACATTTGGTCATTTAGCCGACGCTTTTATCCAAAGCGACTTACAAGGTGAGCACAGGGTTCATCACAACATTTCTGGAGCAATGAGAGTTAAGGGTCTTGCTCAAGGACCCACATTGGTAACTTCAGTGGACCTGGGATTTGAACCCCCAACCTTCAGATTGATAGTCCAGCGCCCTAACCACTTAGCTACCACACCCCACTGCTTTATATTTTATTATATAATTACTATAATCTATCATAACCACAAACACATCAATTACAATCCAATAAAAGCATACGTTATAAATTACAAAGTATATTTAGAAGGTTCTCACATGCGTTAAGGTATTCTCAACTCTCTAAAAGCAACCAAATGACCAAATCAGTGTTTATCCGAAGCTCAGCCACTCAGCTTAACTGGTACAAGCTGTGACCAGTCAACATAGCCCTTCATTTCCTCTTCCTT
The DNA here is from genome assembly GCA_019802435.1 of Corydoras maculifer. Lineage (NCBI taxonomy): Eukaryota > Metazoa > Chordata > Actinopteri > Siluriformes > Callichthyidae > Corydoras > Corydoras maculifer. The sequence continues at coordinate 1,531,106 of JAFMOD010000019.1, read as the reverse complement.
TTATCAACACATTAAAATCAGCCACAGAAATAACAAGCTCAAAGGGGATCGCTTCAAGCGGCTCTCGTAGTGCACACAAGTAACATGGTGGTGACCGGGCATCACACCGCTTTGCCTGGTTTTGAGGAATGAAAGCAGATCAAACGAGAGCGAGTTCTCCGTACTGTTCCGTTCACTGCACACTAATCACGGCTAATGATATGACAAAGCTAATTTTTCCCATACGGAATGAGTAAAACAGTGTAAACATCAGCAAGTCCCAGGGCTTTGATTGGATAAGTCGAAGTTCACTATGCACGCTTAATCCAATACATCAACAGGGTGGGATAACAATCTGGCAGTAGAGTAAATAGATATAGGCTGCTTTTGAAAAATGTATATAAATGTGAAACAACAACAACAACAAAACATGCAGAGCACGAGAAGAAACTGCCAAATGCAAAACAGAAGGAAGTAGGGGTCACACTTAATTTGAGGAAATCCCTGTTTGGAAGGCAGAAGATCCGTGACTGTGCGGCGGATACAGCACATTAGTGTGGGATACCTTAACTGGACCACCACTCAGCTTCACGCCACTGACATCTGCCTGAAAATTGGAAGCCAATGGAGCAACACGGCAGTTTAACGAAAGGAAATACAGGCATGTGCTCATCTGCCAGCCACACAGCTACCAGGTGAGCCGATTATCAACCCTCCTTATTACTGATGCGGGAATTACACACTTTTAACATCATTGGGATACTTTACACACATTAACCAAATACTGAAAATGAGAAACAAGGCATTTGAAAGATCGCAGGAATAATAGTATTGAACATGTACAGAAACTCTTATAAAGGATCATTTTGAATCAGATAAGTGAACCACTGACACTGACGTTGGTGGAGCCCCATTATTAAGTTACTCGGGGATCATGCACACTTTAATGAAAACTATTAAAGGTCATGCAACTTGACAAACAGGGTGTTTTATAAAAAAATGCATGTTCTGCAACTTGTACATTTTTTAACACCAATGTTTATAAAAGACAATATTCAAAGATCCGCATTAGATCCAAGTCTACACGATCCAAACTGAAATGTTTTAAAGAAGCAAAATCAACTGAAATCATCCCGATTTCTGCTCAGTAAAGCCCTGAAACACTTCAAAAACACTTACTGTCATGAGTAATATAGCATGTACAATAAATAAAATACAGGCAGTACCTTGGTATTGGCCATGTCCACGATATACTGATCTCCCTTGATGCATTCGAGAACCTGGAAACCATCTCGATCTAGAACTTTGGCCTGGGCATTTCCTGCCACCACCAGGATGACATCACCAGTTACGCTGTACTGTACAGATTTGATTTGGTGACTGAAAAAATAGAACGCGGGATTGCCATTAGACATTATGAATAAATGGTATATAAATAAATAAATATATTAGGACATGTGACTGACAGTTGTATCTCGTTACCTAAGATTATGTTAAAGCTTATAAAATATATTAAAAATTAAAATAAATTATATACAGGGCGGCATAGTGGCTTAGTGGTTAGCACGTTCGCCTCTCAGCGCTAGGGATTCCCGGTTCGAATCCCCATCTGGGTGGAGTTTCCATGTTCTCCCCGTGTCGGCGTGGGTTTTCTTACAGGTTCTCCGGTTTCCTCCCACAGTCCAAAAACATGGATAAAGTCAATTGAGCTCTCCAAATTGCCCCATATAGAGTGTGTATGCCTGCGTGTCTGTGTGAGTGAGTGTGTGCCCAGCGATAGATTGGCGTCCTGTCCTGGGTGTATCTGCCCAGCGCCCGAAACGTTCTCCCCTGAATGGGCATAGGGAACCCCCCGCGACCCTAATAGAGGATAAAGCGGAAGATAAATGATGAATAAAAATGAATACTATATACACATTACCTGAGACCATACAACTCAATTGTGATTACTGAAATATTCCCCCCAGGAAAGAAGGTAGAAAGCTTAAAGCTAAAGCTGTGGTGAACTCTTGAAAGAGCAAAACAAAAAAAAAAGCAGCAGACAGTTTGCAGTTCTGAGTCACCAGCTTTATGCAGTTGCTGAAAGAAATGACAGTGCAACCACATATTTAGTAGTTGTAGTAGTTCTTCACTGCTTCTCACTGTAATGACAAACAGTCTCCAAAGTCAGACGAACTGAGGAGCTACACAAACCAGGTATGAATAGTCTATATCTTTAAAGCGAGACAAGAGAGGTATAGAAGATCTAACTCTGACACGTCCAATAAGGTGTCCTGGAAATCGGGACCAGCCAAGTGTCACGCAGACTGTCTAAGTTCGAACGACCTTTCCGTCTTCTTCGACTCTACCATACCAGACCAGACATCTGGATGTTGCACAAGACTTCCGAGTTTGAAAGCAGTTACATAAGTGCGGATGATGAAAAGATGGCTGTACAACACACCAGTAAAAAGGGGCTGCATAATGCAAGGCAGTCATAGTAACGTGAAGACAACAGAAGGTTTCAGACATTTTAAATAATGCTGACATTTCACAACGGCTTCACCATTGGATTTAAAGAAGAATGCGTTCCTTGTAAACTCAGAGGACTCTCCTGGCAGGCAGTGGATCATAAAGACAGGAAAATGAGTCAAATGAAAGCAGGACGCACCGTTTTTATTGTGTTAAGCAAGCAATAAAGTAATGAAAGCATGAGAAGATAATTCAGAGTAAAAGGGGAGAAGAAAGGGAAGACAACCGCCCTGATTCCCGTCAGACTCAATCTGAGTGATCATAAATTCCACTCATTCGGGATTGAGTCAATGTAAAAACATCCAGCCCGTCAATATTCAGGCTGAACCGCATTAGACTCAAGCTCTGTGAAATGCCACGGAATTACCTTCGAGCAAATGTCAAAGAAAGGCTGCGTCTCATGTCCACGAGACCTGAGCAGCGTCTTTATGGTTTCCACATGGGACCTATTTTCTTTGGCTAAAACATCAGGAGGGAGAAAAAGCTGCACGGTGAGTTGATGAGCTGCTTCATTTGCTGTGGCATTGCATCCCACGTACAGAAGAAACATCGCCCCACCTCAGCCAATTGAATTCCAACATCAGCAACCAAAACTCCCCAATTTCCCTTTTTTACCTTGGACATTAACATGCAAACGTGTTTCTGGCACTGCATCTGGCTGGAGTTAGTTCAGACTCGAAGCATGAGAGCTGAAAGGCTACAACAACTGATGCCCACACACAAAGCAAAGTTCAAATGATTAAACCTTACCATTCACACGGCTGGAGAGACCTGAAGGCATGCAGAGCCGAATCCATTCCGGCAAAGTCCCAGAATTTTACATCGTAGTCGTAGCCGCCCGTGACCAAGCGAGCTCCCGATGGGTCGAGGCCCAGAGCGGAAACCTGGAGAAGAATCAAACACTTTTACTGATTCTCAACCAAAATACAAAAATAATAAAGATAAGCTAGGTGCATTAATATATTCTGTACTTTACTTTTGCCAAAGTATGTGGGCCACCCTTGGTATTCTTTTTTTTTTTGCAGGATTCTGCATCGATTCATATAAAAGTTTCAAAAAACTTTTGTTCTCATTTGGTTTTCTCCGAAAGTCCAAAGACATGGATTTAAGGTGAATTGGTTGCTCTAAATTCTTGTTTGTTAATACAAACAAGCTTGTACATGTATTAGTAGTCATAACCAAAGTTATAACCCTATCCTAAGAGCAATTTCATTACATGAGCATGTCCTTTACATTAAGAGATCATAAAAACAAGAAAGAATAGAATCACACTCACGGTCTTTGTGCCATGCTGAAGTGTGATCTCATGCGTATCTGGAACCCTCTTCACCGGGTCCTGTATCGGAAATAAAACGGATCAAAGGAAAAGGTTTAGTGTAGACTCCCTAAGCTCACTGTAAGAACATCTGGAATGAATGTTTTCAAGGTGCCACTTTAGTGAAAGCAAAAGGCGCCACAGGTTTCAGGAGTGTTATATTTTTAGGTCTGGTTTTGTTTAGGACCAATAATGTGTTATGATTAATAAAAGCTTTATATAAAGCAGTTTTTATGTATTTGACAATATTTTATGGGGTGCAATAGTGACTGTGCTCCTAAAGCATGCTGCGTATTTACTGCTTTCATTTGTTGTGCTTTAGAAACCTTTCAAGTTTAGTTACGCTAGTGTGAAATTTGAAGCAACGAGAATCGATGGAAATGGGTTTCATGCATGTGCAAATGTTTCCATAGTCTGACATGGCGAGGTACCACAGATCATCTCTGCTGCTACTTTGCTCTCAGTGACCACCAACAGAGGTCACCAGCAGAGCAGCATTTCAATGCTCACCACAGGGCCACTCGCACTCAGGCTTAAAGCAGTGTGGGCTGATTCGTGGGGCGGGCTGTCATGCAAAACACCAAACATACGGAGAGTTCAGCAGCTTTACACTGTACTGTTCAGACCACAGGCATTGTCAACATGGCAAGTGTACAAGCTTTCCCTTTTCATTACTCCAAACATGTTAGCTGTTTATCTGATTGTGAACATAAAAAGCATTGTGAAGATTAAACCCGGTCCATTAAAAGCTAAAGAAATATCTGAAAGTTTGTTTCAACCGTGCAATAGAATATCCTAGCAGTATTAAGTCTTAAATCTAATAATCGCCAACCAACATTACATGGATTTGTAATAATATGTCGCCCTCTAGTGGAGTAATATACGAATAAGCGCTAAAATTACAAATCCTTTAATAATATATATATTATATTAATTACTTTATATACATTTTTACGTTACAACGAGTCTTCACAGACTGGTATCTTTACTATTATTATCACTCTTCTATGTTTAATAACCATAAGACCAAAATGACTGGCACAATGCCAATAAAAAATTAAAATACACCATAAGGACAAAGGATTAGCTTTTGGAATAACCCATTTTAGGTTTTCTCTTATGTTGTGCTCGGCTTTAACAGTTTTCACCTTTCTGGGTCTGTGAATAAGTTTGTCTATTCATTCAGAAAAAATTTACAAGTTCATCATAAATATGTTTGATACGGTGGAGGTTCACAGATAAATAAAGTTCCTCAGCATCAATCTCAGCCCACTATGCCTTTACAGGACAAGTGCACAAGGCACAGCAGTAATGCTAGAAAAGTAAAGGACCTTAACTACACTGTTCCAACAAGTAATCATACATACATAGCAAGAAGCTAAATTTTACACATCAGAGGCAAATAGACAAAAAAAAACATTACGATCTTATTTATATTCATTATTATTTAAATAGTAAATAAAATGTGTTTTTTAGACAAACACCTACATCATCATCATCATCATCTTCCACCGTCTCATCATCCTCATCGTCATCATCACCATCACCATCATTATGATCTGCATTGCTCTTATAGCCTGGTGGTAGTGGGGGGCCTATGACATCATCATCATCATCATCATCATCATCATCAGCCTGGGCAGAGCGAGATGAGGGAACAGGGGGCCCGACTGGCTCGGAGTCACTGCTGTCATCACTATCCTGCCGTCTGAAACACATAACAACAACTCATAATAAAAACCAACCCGGCAGCCACAGAACCGATATCTGCACCGGAAGAATTGTTTTACTTCAAACCAGAATTTAAAGCACAAGGTTCACGTCACCTGGATGAAGACGGTATTCCTTTTTGACTGGATGCAGTCTTTGAGGAACCGGGACGGGAACCAGCAGCCAGCGCTCTCTGCGTCTCCTGTTCCTGACGATCCTCTGAAAAAGATGAGTCTTCATTTTTTTTTGTCCATATAAAACATTATTGCCCTTTTTTAAAAAATGTGCTAATTAGCATTATTAAATTACTTTTACTGTTAGTTCCCTGATTCACTAAGAAACTAAACATTTTAAACTGAACATCATTTTTAATCAGTGGTCATCGATCATTCAGTGTGGATCTTTACGACAAACCTAAAATCTGCTGACTCCGCTCAATGGCTGTCCTTCGAGTCTGCTCAAAAATGGCCTCCAAGTCGAATGTGCGCGCCTTTTTTCCTGTTAAAATAATAACACATAAAGGATTGGCAAAGATTTAAACCACCACAACCCTGTCCTGTTCTTGCCTCCGTCAGAAGTGAAGATCAGTTAAAATGTTGACTCAGGAGTCAGACCACTCACCAAAACCAGAAAACCCCATAACAGAGGACACATCCGCTTCTCCATCATTAGGTTCTGTAAAAAAAACGACCAACGGTGAATTCATTAAAAGCTGTGATTAGATTCCAACAGTCATGTTTACAGGAAATTTCATCTAGAGATCCATTCATTATCTTCCGCTTTATCCTCTATTAGGGTCGCGGGGGGGTTCCCCATGCCCATCCAGGGGAGAACGTTTCGGGCGCTGGGCAGATACACCCAGGACAGGACACCAATCTATCACTGGGCACACACTCACACACATAGACACACTCTATATGGGGCAATTTGGAGAACTCAATTGACCTTGATCCATGTTTTTGGACTGTGGGAGGAAACCGGAGAACCCGGAGGAAACCCACACGGACACAGGGAGAACATGGAAACTCCACCCAGATGGGGATTCGAACCGGGAATCCCTAGCGCTGAAACCACTAAGCCACCGTGCCGCCCCAATAGATCCATTTTAAATCTAATTAGACTACGATTTTAACACATGCACAACACTTTATTAGGTACAAACTTCAGTCTGGATCTTCATAACCATAACCATACCATTGGGTCAGGACCCTAATAGAAGCACCACAGAGCAGGGATTATTTGGAGGATGCATTATTCCTATCCCAGCAGTGTCACTGAGGGGTTTAAATGAATCTACAGCAGCACTGCTGCACTAAACCCCCCTCACCACATCAGTGTCACTGCAGAACTAACAATAAACAATCCACCACCCAAATGATACCTGTTCTGTGATGCTCCTGACCAACAGAGAACCAACAGGACTAACAACAACAAAGAACAGAGATGGACTACAGTCTGGAATTATAAAACTACAAAGTCCATCTGTTTGATAAGTGGAGGAAATAAACGATGCAGCCAAAAGGGGGCGTGTCCAAACATTTACCTGGTTCTGTGTTTAATAGATTTTAAAGTTTTGGGGAAGATCATTAAATGCATTTAAGCGGCACATTTTTAAACGTTATCCAAAATAAAAGCAGCACACTGATCGCTCTGATCACATTAATCTGTAACATGCTGAACATGATCTGAGATTATTCAATCACTCCTTACACTGTAGTTTAAATTCAGCTTTTTTAATGCATTTAAAAACGGGGTCATCAGCCTTCGATGTTAGAATTTTTAAAAACATATAAAACAGAAACGAAGAAAACAGTAACAGCGTTATAGAGTGAAAACATACCAGCGTCGCTCCTTTGTGCCGCCATTGCTCTAAAGCGTCAACACTGAAAACATCCGGGTCATGGCGGCGTGTCAAAAGAAAAGTCTAACGGCTGTATCCCAAACCGCGTTAAAGCTACTGACAAAGTGTCACTAGATAGGAGATCAAATCAGGGGTTTAGCCAAATTAGTCAAACTTTTCATTCATACATTCATTATCTCCCGCTTATCCTCTATTACGGTCGCGGTGGGGTTCCCCATGCCCATCCAGGGGAGAACGTCTCGGGCGCTGGGCAGATAGACCCAGGACAGGGCGCCAATCCATCGCTGGTCACACGCTCACTCACACAGACACACTCTATAGGGGCAATTTTGAGAATTCAATTAACTTGTTCCATGTTTTTGGACTGTGGGAGGAAACCGGAGAACCCAGAGGAAACCCACTCAGACACGGGGAGAACATGGAAACTCCACCCAGATAGGGATTCGAACTGGGAATCCCTAGAGCTGAGAGGCGAACGTGCTAACCACTAAGCCACCGTGCCGCCCAAACTTTATATTATGTGACTTAAATATTATGTTTCTATGAACAAAAATAAATTGACAGACAATAAAAAAAAAACTTTAATACATAAAATATTTATTTAAATTCACAGTTCCATAACAGTTTCTCTATAAAAATACAATATTCATTATAAAGTATCTCATAAGGTGGCAGACACTTTTTCTTATTCTGTACAAATGCTTTTAAATACACTTTAATGAAAACTCCATTAAAACATCCATGGGTATTAGTTGTTGTCTTCTTCACCAATGATCCTCTCAATGTCTGTCCAGTCCAGTTTACTCAACATGCTGTTGGTACTCTGTGAAAGGGCGTCTTCGTTCTCGTCCTTCTCCATCCAGCTCTAAAGAAAACACAAAGTTCACATAGAAATGCAACCTTAATCAGGACCATGTCCACACTTGCCTGGACAGCAAACCTGGGGCCTTCTTGTGTTTAGTTTTATGTAAACTGTGTTTTACCACCTCATACTACACTTTCTTACAGTTCCTACCTGTCCGTCTGAAACGTGCTTCAGACCAAGAATTCTACGAATCTCAAGAGGGACATCCCAGGGACTCACTACATCTCGCTCCTCCTTCTCTTCCTGCACCATCGTTTGCTGTTTTATCAGTTTTGGCTCTTGTTTGTCAAATCCGGGTTTAGGTCCTAAAACATACAAAACACGAAAACATCAACTCATGTTTCACCAAGTCTGATTAAATCTCAATAAAAGGTAGCTTACTCTGAACAGGTGAATTCATCTTTGTTCTGCCTCTCTGACTCGTCAGCATGCCTCTCCGTGTGACCTGAGACAGCCGGTCGCCGGGGAGTGCACTCGCTAATGACATGAAACAACAGCATTAATTATCTTTTTAATTTTATAAATTCATAAAACTGAATCGTACTCAGAACTAAACCATATTTTTATGCTGTTAAAAACTGAAGAGGGTAAAACACCAGGTCTGTGCAGTCCAAATCTGCAGCTGCGGTCACCAGGTACCGCTGATGCTCCTCTCCTCTGCAGCACCACAGTCTTTCCCAAAGATGAGACTGACCACCCCGCTCGTCCCTTTTGGTTCTTGGGGTTTCTATTTTTCACTGTGGCTTGAGTCCGGCTTCTGTTACATATATAAAATAAACTTAATTGAAAGTGGGGACATTCAGTTACAACCTGCTAATGCATTTCAGATTTACTCATATGGTGTGTCTTTTACATAATAGAACACATTGGTGTAATCCTTATATAAAATTGAAATATAGATAAAAAGGCTTGTGCTGACCCAGGTCTAGACTCCTGGGCCTTGGTGATGTGGTGGAAAGCAGTAGGGAGGATGAGTGGGGTAGTGAGGATATCTGTCATCAGGTTGCAGGCTTCTTGGACCCTCAATGAGTGATGTGTCTGCAGCAAAGCCCTAACACAGATAAAAAACATATAATTTATGACTATCATAATCACAGAGATATATTAGAGACAATGTAAAATAAGGCAGAACCTTTGGTCCTAAAATGCATGTGTAATATATTTAACTTAATTAACACAAAAACCTACTTGTCTCTTTCCTCTTTCTCTTTGTTGTACCTCTCCAGGTCTCTGGAAGTCGGTTTCTGTTGAGAATTGATTTTTATTTAGAACTGTATTTCACAACCATGAGGAGTTTATTATTAATCATAAAATGGACAAAAGAGAAAAAACAAGATCCACCTGCGAGTGTTTTGAGATGAAGGGGGCATGTTCCTTTCCACTTTTCTCCACTCTTTGTTTGCGATATTCAACCAACCTCTCCCGTTGTTTCCTTCTCATCCAGGCTCTCACCTCCTTCCTTTCCTCCTCTATCCTGCCTCTCATCTGCTGATCTTTTGATTCGCTGCAGCACAAAATCTCTTCTCTTCAATATATTATCAAATTAATTATTGTCAGAGAATATTTCATTATTGAGCTGGATGACAGACTGAAGCAAGAAGAAAAGAAAATTGTGAAAAATGAAAAGAAAGATGGTAAAGAAACAGACAAAAAGTACAGAAGGTAAAAAAAAGAAAAAAAAATCATGGAAAAGTAAAAAAAAAAATAAATTAAGAAAAATATGTACCGGCTCATCTCGGTCTGCGTGGGAGTGAGATGGAAGTCTGAGGGTGAGAGCGCGCCCTTATGCACCAACTCTCCCAAAATATCGGCAACATCACTCAGTCCACTTAGACCAAGAGTGCTGTCAGCAGGCCTGCAGACAATTAAAGATAACAGTTTATTTTAATTTAAATAAACAAGATAATAACTATTCAGTGGGCATGAGAGTAATTTATTACATAAATAAATCTTACATTACAGAATCTTCCATCAATGGTCCAGTCAGGTCTGCAAAATAAGTCCAAATAAATGAGGTAATAAAACAAGACTATTAAAAGGAAGCAGGTTGGCACAGTATAACACCCTATACGTTCTCCCCGACCCTCGTGAAGCACCCTCTTAAGAGCATAAGTTTGTCTGTGATACCTGAGGTGCTTGGGACCCAGTGGGTTAAGAGCTCCCTTTCTCTAGGAAAACCCACTCGGGGCAGAGGAGTAGAGGAAAACCTCATGGCCTGCTCCTGCGCCTCCTCGTCCGCTTCCTCTACATTCTCCAGCTCACCGACATGTTTCACTGGGTGCTTGTAGCTTGTTGCTGATAAAACATTATGGCTGTTTATTACACTAAATTACCTTTTTATGTCAATTTTGAAATTACTTTGAATTAATCATAGGTTTTCTTACCTTCTTTTCTAACTCGAAGCAAACTGGAATGAGGTTCATCGTCCACACACGTCATTATTTCGGGAGTTATGGGGCTTATGGTGTTTACCAGCTGAAGATAATCAATAAAACTAATTAACCCTCTCCAATTATTAAATTCAAAGCAACAGGACATCTAAACACTAACCAGCCTCATGCCATCAAATTCCCTGTCCATGTGGTCAGCGATGTTCTCCAGCACGGCTAATCGAGCATCCATCTCTGCTAGTTCTGCTGAGGCCTTACTGTAGAATGGTGCCCTCTTTACCAAATGCTGCTCTTGCAGGATCTCAGCAGGAGTGGAGAAATCACTCAGCATTTCCAGGGTGAGTGGATCTCCTCTGCGTTCAGGCTTTATAAGCAGCAGCTCAGGAGGTGCAGAATCTGTGGGAGGTTAAACATACAGTAGATCAAGTACAACAGAATGAATGTTTTTAATATAATACTTCTGGCTTCATAGTGTCCAGACCCTTGAGTGCTGCTCCACCAGGTTGCACCTTACCAAGACCCTTAATGCTCATTGTTTCAGGGGTACTGTATCATGGCTGACCCAGTGCTCTGACCAAAATCATGAAATTGGACACGTTTAAGTGTCTTTAAATAAAATAGTTTCTAAAATAACTATAATATGATAATGCTCACAGTGTGGTACATACCTGTAATAGAAGTATCAGTACCAGTGAGTGAGCAAGCCACCTGCTCTTCTGTCTGGACCTCCGAATTGGTCCAGGCGGAGTTAATCACAGAAGCTGCCAGCAGATGAAGCTGAGCAGATGAGGGTGGAGGGCATGACATGCTCAGCTCAGGGTTCCGTGGACACATTGAGTCCTGCAGATCAGTGTTCACCTCCAGACCGCTGTGCCTCTCATTATTCTAAAATGAACATAGTTTTAAAGAGAATTAAGAAGTGATCAATGACATTGAACATGCTGAACATAATCAAACCACAACACTCAGAATGAAGGGGTTAAATCGACTATGATAAATATCGACTATGATTTTCAGTATGTAATCTAATTATAATGCACTTTGCCATGCAAATAATAAAAAAAGTTATTTTACTGTTTGTGGATCTGTTTCGCCATGTCTTGGGGTCTCCTTGGTAACCACAGACTCGGAAAGGTGGAGGTTCAGGAACAGATCAGGGGGGTCAGTAGGAGGTGGGCTAACGTGTTTATCAGCTAGACAAGAGATAGAAAAGAGCAAGCACTCAGAAGCAATTTGGAGAAATTAGGGGTTAGAGGCCTTGCACAGTACATGGTAGGACCAGGAATTAAACCAGGGCAATTCAGGTCGCAAGGCTGGTTCCTTAACCACAAGTCCATCACTGCCCCAGGTAATGGCCAGCAGGTCAAGCAGTAAGGAGGTGGTGGGATAATCAGGAAAACTCCATAAATAAAAAAATATCCATTTGAACATAAGTAAAATAAAACAAGCATAGATGGAACTTACGAGTTGTGGCAGAATCAGAAGAGACTTGGAGCTGCACTGAAACGGCTTTATCAGTGGTGCTGTGAGGTGAGACTAAAGAACCCAGATGGTGTAAATTAGCAAAAAAAAAACACATGAGCATTACACAGATTTCTAACCTGGCAGGAACTCAACTCACCTGGGTCTGTACTGGTGCAGGCATCCTGGACTTCAGGAGGGCATTTCTGCGTGGCTGCAAAAGCATGAAGCTCGGCTGATGTGGCGTAGTGTTCCGCCAAAAGCCTCTGTCCAGTCAGCATTGAGTCGAACGAGCCTGTGTGTTAAAGTTTAGCTTTTTCAGGCTTGTTCCATTAAAAAGTACACAAAATTGAAGACCTTATGTTAACATACTAACCTAAAGGAATGACATAGTGCTCATCCTTAACAGGGTCTTCTTTCTCAGGCTGTTAACATTGGAAACAAATTGTTATTAAAACATATAAATGCAATTAAACAACTGAGAGATGTTCACATTTAGTTTAATCACTTATTTAAAAGTACATTCTGGTTTCTACTCAGAAAATCTGAGGAGCAGAATAAACTGCAGCAGTGTTTTGTTGTATAACACATAAAACAGGTAGCCCCGGCCCCCGATCTGATTGGCTGAGCTGTTTGTCCAGCTGTTATTTTTCCAGAAGCATGTGGAGTGGACCATTAATAACGTCTGATTTTGTACCTGAGGAGGAGGGATGATCGAATCATCCGGTCGGAAGGAAACAACCTTGTGCTCTCTCTTTTTATTAGCTCTTCTTTTCAGTCTGAGAAAACATCAGAAAGGATTTAACATCAATTAATATACAGAATTGGAATATTACGATTCTACTGAACATGAGATACTAAACTGTCTTGAATATGTAGAGACTGTCGGTATCCACGGCGGCTACTGAGCATGTGTTTGTTCTAATGGTTCTCTAAGTTTGAAATTAATTAAACGCCGGTACCTGTTCTTAGAGGGAGAAGCTGCCAATTTGTTTTGCAGAACAGTGTTTGCTTTAAGAAGCCTGAGTTTAGAGTCCTGTTTTGTTTTTGACCAGGCCATCAACTGCTCCAGAGGGATCAGTCGAGGAGCACGCAAAGGTTCATTGGATCTTAAGTCCTGTACAAAAAATATCACTGTTCTAGTGTAGCTGATACAGGTTAACATGTATAGACACCGATAGATGGGTATTGTTAATGCCACAGCATACAGATTGAAATATACAAGCGTACAAATTTAAGCAGATACAACAGCAGTGGGACAAAAAGACGCAAAGATATCTGTAATATAGCAAATGAGGAATGTTTATATTTTGGATATACTTACCACTTTTTGTGGTGCAGGCTCAACATGCAGAAGGTGAGGTCTTGGAAAGCTGTCTGAGACTGACATATCAGCCGCTAAGTTTCTAAGTTCCTCAGGTGGGATAAGACGGGGAGTGCATACGGACCCCTGTGCAATTCAAAACACATTTTCAGATCTCAGACAATAGAGTTAAGTTCTAGGTGTAATTTTCTAAGGATAATTTGTATTTATTATTTACATTACTTGCTATTGTTGTTTAAAATGCTTTTAACAAAAAAATCAGATCAGTATATGTGTGAGATTTGCATGTTCCCCCCATGTGGTGATAAGTAAATTGCCCCTGTGAAGATGAATTTGTCTGGATGTCTGCCCTGAAATTCAAAAGCGACCTGTCCAGGATGTTCCCCATTTTGGACGTAAAGCACACGGCCTGCAATACTAACTGGGATAAGTGATTTGGAAAATTTAAAAAAATTAATGATTAAAGCTAAAGCATGTATTATTATTATTAAACAATGAAACATTTGGATGTATGAATGTCAGTGTAATTTGAGTTTACCCGCTTGGGATCCGTGCTCAGTTGCTGTGATGTAGGAATGATGGTCACACCTGTTGTGGTCTTTTCATATTGTCTTACTGAGGGCCGCATAGGGTTGTGCAGTAATGGCATGGAGCGCGATTGGTTGTTGAGGGGTACATGCATTAAATTTGGTCTCCTGGCAGGTTGTTTTACATTAACACCCAGAGGCAGATGAACAGCTTCTTTTTCTTTTTGGCTTCGTACTGCAGTGCACTGATTCAGATTTAGGTCTGGTGGTGCCATTGGTACTGTGAATTCAGAGACGGATGGAGGAGGCCAGGCTTCCCTCACTGGAGCAGGTGGACATTTAGGAGGGGGTAACCGGAGAAGTCTGAGGCTTTGTGCTCCTGGAGCAGTCCACTCTATGGGGTTTAGAATAGGACTGGCATGGGATCGGTCATTAGAGGCTATTTGGTGAGGAGCCTCATTTTCAAGGGTGTTCAGAAGCCCTTGGGAGGGTAGAATTAACTCTGAGCTTTTGGCCCGGCTATTCTGGGGCCAATTGGTTGGAACAGTCAGCTGTTGAATTTCTTGCTGTGTAAAAGAAAAAGAGGCTTCAGTCAAACCTAAAACATATCTTTAACACAAGCAAAGATTATGCACTCTACAAGCTAATATCTTTGAAGCTGAATGTAGGTTTGGGTGGCCTCTAGTGGTCAAGTTTGATATTGCAACCAACTAAATACCAATGAACTGCAGAGATGGATCAACTACAGAAATATTGTTGATTGATTAGCAATTCAATCAAAGCCTTCTGCTATTTTCAGACTACTATAAAGTAGGCAGTATGCGATTCTGAACACAGTCATGTTTTATTATGTTCAGAAGCATTGCACTATGACGGTGTAATGTGATGTGTAATGTGAAATTCCTTTTTAAAAAAAAAAAAAAAAAAAAAACTTTAAACTTATGTGATTAAGCATCCACCCGCATATTTAGATTTGCAGCCTATTAAAACGTAGTTTAATGAAAACTGATCAACTATTAATATGCTGTTGTTTCTAACATATGACCTCATTTTAATTATTTTTGTATAAAATATCCATTAGTTACCTGATTGATGGATCTGGACTGAGTAATGTGATTACTTTCCTCACCAGACCTCACTACAGGTTCTGCTTCACTGCTGTCCATCTTGTTTTCCCTGAGCTCCTGATTCATCACAGCATCCTGAGGATCCACATTCTGTCGTAGGGCATTTGGGAAATTTGAGGACGGTACCCCTGAGGCCTGAGTCTGTGCAGGTGTGACTTGAACTGCAGGAGTACTAAGCTGTGAGAGGAGTGTGTTGCCTTGAGAAAGTGCATTGTTTGCAAAGGAAGCTCCCACCACTTGCATAAGGCTCATAAAGTTGACTTGCTGCAACTTGAAGGGAAAAATGTAAATGTTAAAATTCTAACACATTAGGAGAAAAAAAAAGTCACCCTTTTAGTAACACAATGTAGCAGAATTATAGCATTAGTATGCATACTGCATATTTTGTAATTAATGCTTAGTAAATAAGCAACCATATAATTATTATGATGTCAGTACATTAACATCATAATTCATTATTCAACATCGGTATTCAATGTAGATGAACAAGCAGAACCTTCCCTGTGATCCTCTGCCTCTATTTTATGACTGTACTATGTTTTTGAACACATGTAAACGTACTTCATATCAAACACAAACCTGCACTAATCTGAAAAGTTCATCCTGAAGTAATTGTCTAACTGGGTCCTGGTGACAGTTTTCTCCATGTGGGGGCGTCTGAGTTTGGCTTGCAACATCAAAGCCCACTGCAGCATGGAACGTGGAGGGTCCAGGGTGCTCTGCTGGATGATGGAATACTGCTGTTTGAGTTCCAGGTACACAGCTGGATACGCTACAGACATAAGACAGTAAAAAAAAGGCTTAAATAAAGTAAAGTAAGTATAAAGAAATCTGTGGTTAAGGAACCAGCCTTGCAACCTGAAGGTCCCTGGTTCAATTCCTGGTCTTATGGCTGAAGCGTCTTTGCGCAAGGCACGTAACCCCAATTGCTCCCTATGCGTTTTGTACAGGGCTCACCGCAGTGTATGTGTGTGTTTCACTGCATGGATGGGTTCAATGTTTGGGATACATTCCTCTGTGTGTAAGCACTGTAGGTGAATTAGATCACTTTAACATTTATACATACCAGACTTCTGTTGTTATTCCATTCAATCTTTGCAATGTTTGCTGAGAACTGCAAAATAAAATGATAACCAGCACATATAGAAATAAGAAAAAAAGAGACAGTAGTTGTGTTTATAACTATTTCATAGCAACCGTATTTATTGAGCCTGACTCAGAGCAACTTCCAGCAATTACTTTGCTCTGCTCCCAGAATTTTTTAATGAGGTTTGCTGTCAGAGGAAACCTACCTACATTCAGGAGAATCTTCTGACGACTTTGAATTGTCCAGATCCGCCAACGTCAAAGCCTGTAAGCAAATAAATTAATATAATGAACTAAATCAGAATTTAACTACAATTAAATCTGGCACATAACAGTGGAGTTGTGTTGACCTGGTCTCTGTGAGATTCACTCTCGAGCTGCACAGACATATGAGGTGTGTAAGCAGATTCTTCTGAGGATTCCTTTACACTACAGTCACCTATGAAGGAACATACTAGGTGAGGACCTAAATAAGTGTTTTTAGCAAAGTACTCAGTAAATGTATTTGGTTTCCACCAGCATGACACTCACCATCAGACTCAGCGATGACAGCTGGTTCATGGACGTCCTTATGCTCATATATAGGAGGGCCATTCTGCTTTTTCCCAAAGACTCTAAACAATCATACAGAGGAGTAAAACAGTGCAGTATAACAGTGTGTTAACATAATACAGATACATCTAATGATGTTTAAAATAGCAAATAGTGTGCACAATACTACAAATTATGTATCATAAGTTAAACTCAAATAGAACAGATACTAGATAAATTGTAACTATCCAAATACTGTGCAGGTAAAAGCTCCTATATTGAGTGTAAACATTTTTAAAACAAAGTTCATGTATCTTTAAGCGAGCGTGTGACTAAATGCTGAATACTGATATGTTTCACGTGTACACAACGCGAGCGAGCTCTTACTCAGAGCTGTGCTCATGAGGTGGGTCCAGATCAGGCAGGGTGATGGGAGTCCCGGCTGAAGCCGGATATCCTGTATCAACACTGCCCTCCCTCTCCCTCCTCCAATCTGACTCTGTCTGCAGAACTGACGTCACACTGGGTGCTTTCTCTTGGACCTGTGTGTATATAGATAAAACAAAACTGATAACTAAATTTAATTAATATTATTTTTAAATTTTCATATACAGATTCCCAGGAAGAGCAGGGATGTTGTTTTCTCAAGCTGCTCAATGCTCGTAGGTGTAAATGTTTGTGTGCATGTGTTTATCAGTTTCTGGACTTCAGAAACATTTGTAAATCTAAGTATCATATGCAGCTTAGAAGTTAATAAATGTGTTCATATTCTAGAACAAAAACAGTTTATATGCATCATTTTTACACATAAAACAGTCAAAAATGCTTTTTTTCTGTTTGCCTTTACATAATCATCTTTGGTACGAGAACTCACCCTAATCTGAACTTGTTCCTCATCATTTTCCAGCAGAGCAGCAGTGTAGCTGCGCTCCATTAGGCTCAAAGCAGTCAGTACAGCAGGAGCCGAGGATCTGACCCTGATGGCTGCCGGCTTGGCAGCGCCCCCTGTCTTCTTCCTACTGGAATGCGTGAGAAGGAGGCTTCTGTCAGCCCAGCGAAGCATCCATTCTAGCAGCCTGGCCAGCTGTGGAAACTGTGCCTCCAGCCTGGAATCTAACTCCAGCTGCAGGTCAAGATCAGGACTGCAAATCGCCTTTAAGCGACAGCGTTCCAATTGTGGCTTTTGATCAAGGCTGTGGTCTGAAGAATTCCTACCAACTTGCCGTCGAAGGCCAAACAAACCAGGCTGTTTGCCACCAGAAGGCTGTGAGAACCAGCTGACTCGGTCCTTATGTGTTTGGGTCAGGGGGGGTGGAGCAGCCCCGATTGAGGGAAGCGGCTCAGAGGTCTCGGGAAGCATCCGAAAACAGGTCCCGGCACGGAACACGGGAAGCCAATCCCCTCTTTTCTGGCCTGTTTGGCGCCGTTTGAATGTTGTCAGCACGTCAAAATTATCAGAGTGGAGTTCTCGGGAATGAAGACGACGGGAAAAGCTGCTCAGCAAAGGAAGCTCAGATTCTTCTATTTCCACAAAATCTTTTTCCAATATGTAGCTCAGGAAGAGCTCCAAAAAGCACAGGTATTCATCATCATCAAGCTCAAACGCCCATGTCCCCACAACTGGAGTAAAGACATTTTTCTTTTCCTCATGCTCTGATTGGCCATGCTTCTCCTGCTCCTTAGATATCCTACATCAATCATATGGTAGGACAGTTTTTTTTTTTTTTAAAACTAGTTAAACACACATAAATTAAAACCAAAAATATCAGAAAAACCATGAGAACCTGGAGTCTGGAGACCATGGCGGTGATGTTTCAGTGACGCCCTCCTCACTCTGTGCTGAAGTGAAGTCAGAATCTGTCAAAGTGCTATTACTCAAGCTGGTACCTATAGAGTAACGCTTTAATATATCATCAGCTCCACTTCTGTCATCCTCATCCTCCCTTTCCCAGAGATACCGCCCCAGCACTAGCTGCCTCTTTGCCAGACGCTGCTCTCGTCGTCCCTGTTGCCTCCGTCGCTCCTGAATCAGCACCATCATTGTCTCTCCAGCATCATCTGGTTCTAAACAACTTTTCAATGTGGCTGGACAAACACAAGTGTTGATTAAACAAACACAATAGATTTAAAATACTAATAAATTTTGCAAACAGGTTATGTGCATATTATCGACTAATAAATTTAAGTGCCAATATTTCTGAAGAGCTAGTTGCCAATTTTTTTTTTTTTTTTAATCTTAAATCTTGAGGTGGCTGATAAAAAAACAACAAGAGGTCACACTGGCACAGAAGTTGATGTAAATGTAATCTTTAAATTATGCTTTTTGAAGTGCTCGTGTGAATAAATAACATCAGTGTATTAACCTTTTTCTGTGACTGCAGCTTGCACAATACAGGGGCTGAGCCTCTGCACCAGCGACGTGTACTTTTCCCTCAAAGGCACTCGAACAGATTCCTCCTCTTTTGGAAAAACTGTAACCAAAGCCTCAGCAACCTGAAAACAACAGAAAAAGAAGGAACTTAAGGAAGGGAAACGAAGACAAACCAACAAAGCAGATAAGAGCAGCGTGATTTGAATTGATGTTTACAATAGGAAGAGGCGGAAGTTCAGCAACAAGACTAAGAACCAGGTCCTGCAAGGTTTCCTCAGCATTGAGAAATCGTGAGAAAGGCAGCAGACGGCAAGCCCAGCGCAAAACCTCCACACTCAACTCCATCACACTGAGGTTTAAACCCTGGAAACACAAAGGAGTTTTGATAAAGCATGCAGACATAAAATTATCACAGGTTTATCAGTGTGCAAAGGTACCTTTGAGTTTTTGGACTCGTTCCTTGCCGCCTGGTATCTTCTGCTGGTAACAGTGAGCTGGTCACGAACATGCAGCATCCAGCATAAAGCACACAGCTCCCTAAAGCAACCTGATAAAGCCAGATGGAATAATGTGGGTTTATTTCTGAATGTGTTCCAGAAAAATGTACAGGATTCCACAGTGTATTATACAGACCCATCATCTGATTAGTAACTGATGTCACGTTTCTGTCTTTGTTTGACCCGAGGTGGAAAAACCCTCGACTGCTGAACTTCTTTAAACCCTCTGGAAGGTCGTCTGAATGCACTACAGTTTCCTTCATTACCTTTTAGCAAAGCATAAACACAATGTTAAAACAATCTAAAGGGCTTTATAAATCACTAGATTCCTGTACATTAAGGCCTTCAACTCCATGTTGTGGGGGTTGGATTAACCAAAAGCCATCGAGCAAGAGGGCTGAGTGTTATGCCAAAGACTTAAAGAGTCAAGCACAAAAGACAGCTAATAATTATTTTACTAAAACCTACTACTTTTAACAAAACCAAAGAGTAGCCATGAGAAAATAATTATATATAATTAATTATATACTGCGGCACTTTGTGGTTAGTGGTTAGCACTTTCGCCTCTCAGCGCTAGGGATTCCCGGTTCGAATCCCCATCTGAGTGGAGTTTCCATGTTCTCCCCGTGTCCGCGTGGGTTTCCTTCAGGTTTTCCGGTTTCCTCCCACAGTCCAAAAACATGGAACAAGTCAATTGAGTTCTCCAAATTGCCCCATATAGAGAATTAATGAATAATTATATACTTATGCCTTTCCTTGATATTTATCTAATTTTAACAGAAATTCATAAAATAAAATAAGTATTATAACATATGATGCTAATAGGTCCCAAACAAATGCTTCATAAACATAAAATTTGCATTTAATGCACCACATCACCACTAAAAGTTCAATGTATTTTTATTTATGCATCATCTAAACAGCACAGAGGATATTTTTACCTTGGTAAGGAGTCGACGGCAGCGACGCAGGTTACTGATGTACCACTGGGCTGCAGGTCGGGAGCAGTGAGCAGCTCGGAACAGCAGCTGCACCCGCTGTAATGCTGCAGCAACATGGCAACGCGACGCCCTCTCTAAAACCATCATCCCGTCTGCAACCGAATCCTGAAAAAAAATGTGTGTGAGAGCTACAATAAAGGTACCCGGTTATTCAGCTTGTATTGTGCATTGAAGTACCTGTGTGTTAGAACCAGGCTGTGGGCAATACAATGGAGGTGCAGGAAGGTAGAAGGCACAAGGAACCAAGGCAGGAAGTGAGGAAGCATGCTCCTTGGCCAACTCCAGTAGCTGGCTTAGGGGTTGAGAAACAATGTCCACCTCGGCCATGACTGAAGCCCTTAGGATCTCCTGCACGGCGACCTGGAGCAGCTGCACGTCCTCTAGTTCTACAAGATCTGAGGTGATACAGGTGAAGCCGTGTAAATGCATTGGCCCTGGACATAACCAGATCCTAATGAAAAAAATAAAACAAACCTGGAAGGCTTTGTAATGTGTGCGACGTTGTGTCCGGTGTACAGCCTAGCAATGAGTCCAGCTGAGACTGAAATATAAAGCTGGGATGAAGCTCAGCAGGGAGATGCAGCTCTCTCCACTTTAGCCTTAGGACAAAACAAGAAAAAAAATCACCCATTAAAAATAAGACATTACATTTATAGCTATACTTTAAAATCAGGTTTCTTAGCATGTTAAACCCCACCACAGTACACTACAGCTCTATAAGAGAAACGAGACAGCGTCGATTATAACCTGACCTGCTGAAATCATAGTGTATCCTGCAGTAGGTGGTGTAGGCCAGACCGAGTGACACAGCCATCTTCCAATCCCCCAAACTCTGAGCCAACCATGCAGCTTCAGGGAACAATCCCCCAAGCAGGAGTAGCTCCAGGGCATAATCCACCGTCCACACCCCAGAAAGATGCTGCAAACGAACGGCGCCTGCCACCTGGCTTTGTGAAAGAGCCACCATGCGAGGTCCTGGGTCTGACCCTGTTGTGTAAGTTACAAGTTAAATTACACTGTGAAAGATATTTTTAAAAGTACACTTATCTCTGTGTGGTTACTTACCCAAAGGCAGGTGTAGGGGTGGCAAGACATCCACGTTGTGTGGAGGGAATACCGCAAGAGGCCTGTTTGTAAAATAGGAAGCCATGAACCTACCCAGAGACTGAACCACAGCATGGGCAGCCTTGCTGTTGACCTGCTGCGGGAACCAGAACTCGGACTGAGCGTCGTCCATGGAGGAGGATGCTGTAGGTGGAAAACGGACTTAATTAGACATCCTTATCCACACATGTATTGGTCTTCAGAAATTTTAAACATGATTGCAATTTAAAAAGAACATGAATCAGCTGGACTGTGCAGAGCACACAGTGTATACTAGCTTTATTTTAATGAATTTCAAAGCCTTACCAGATTTTGTTTGGTTTGAATAGGTTTGAAGTGGCCCCATTATAACATAATGTGGGATTTTTTGTTCATGGTGAATATAACCAGAGTAAGGACTATGCTATTTTTTACTGTTTTATTTTTTATTTTCTCCTACCTCTGGATCCATCCATCTGGCTGCTTTTGGTCTGTAACTGACTAGCCATGTAGTCACACATGGCTTGGGCCTCCCTCAGCTGATACTGGAACAGGTGGCCAAACAAAAGAGCCAAACAGTAGCGTGTTTCTAAAAAGCACCTCCGTGTTCCAGCTGCTCCACAGAAAAGAACAGAATGTATCATTATAGTTCATTTATTTTATATATATATATATATATATATATATATATATATATATATATATATATATATATACACGTCTATAGTCTGCTGTTGCATCATCATATAACCTTGTGATAAAAAGCACTTACAACTCTCTCGCTCTGCCCACAGCTGGACTCTCCAAGCCTGGATACACTCTGTGTATTCACCGAAAAGAAAGTGCTGCTCTCCTGTACAGAAAAAGCAAAAAGGAAAGTTAATTTCAGAAGTGTACAACTGTTTTTATAAACAGGCTTTGAATTTAATAATGTAAGTCTTAATCCTGTAATAACAACACAAACATCCCATATGTCCTTATTATCTTTAAACCAGTCAGCAGCACAAACTGTATAAAGGTGTGTGTGAGTGTGTCTTCTTCTAAAGGCTGTGATTCCCACAGAGAAAAAGAGCTGCATACTCGACCACAGATTTTACACTGGATTCCCTCCAGATATTATGGTAATAGAACAGCAGCATAATGTAATAATACTGATATATTTGTAATAGTAATTTAGTACATTTATTTTTGTTTGGGAAATAGGTGAAATGCAAAGCAATTTATATGAATACATAATTTAATTGTGCTGATTTTTAAGGAAAAAACAAATGTCAGGATATAAACATGTCTATGGGGTGTGGATTTGCAATTAATTCAGTGGAAATTTTCAATCCTTGCATGTATGCAAGTATGTCTTGAATAAACTGCGGTAAAATGAGCTAAGGAGTCACACTGGACAGGTCGCCAGTGTATCACGGGGCAGATAGACAGAACTACTTTTGCACAAAGGGCAAGCAAACCAAAGCTCCCAAAAGAATAACAATGCAAATACGAAGAGAACATGCAAACTCCAAACAGAAGGGCCCATAAGTTGAATTTAACCAAACTTTTGCATAACCCTTTGGTACGTGCTCTACTTCACATCTGGTCTAAATTTAAATGATTGCTTAACTAAGTTTAACCTGTTATACTGTGAAGGGCAGGACTTTGCTCCAGGTGGTCTCCAGCTTTCTGTAAATTTTGCTGGATTAAAGAAATGATGTTTAACATGTTCTTCAGTTCAGTGGGTTGATTCATGCAGTTTTGATTTCTGTACAACTCCTCCAAATACTGCAGACCCTCTCTGTAAAGGTCCCTCCATATGGTCACCAATCTGGAATTCAGAAAATATTGTGTAAATAGTGTAATGTTTTTTATAGTGTAATCTTGTCTTCTCATTGTTTTAGGCCGACATTACCGATTTGATGGTCCGTTCAGTTGAAGAAGCTTTGAGTTTGCAGCCTCTTCATCTTTGTCTTCCCGTAACAGTGAGATGTAAAAGACGTCAGAGATACAGGGAGGTCGGCCATCCTGTCCCTCATGCACCATTCTTTGAGGTAAATTATAGGTCTGCTCCAGACTCCTAGAAACCTCCCGGAGGACAACAAGTGCTGAGGAGAAGTTCTGTGATGAATGGACTGGCAGAAAAAGCTGAACGAAACATTGCGCCAGGTCCAGGACAACACTAAAGCAAACGCTGCCACTCTCACGCTGGGAACCCCATTGTAGAATCATCAGCAGGGACTTCAAGAATTCAAACAGAGGACAGCTTTTGGTTGCTGTCTTTTGTAGTAAGGCGTGCACCATCGACTCAGCAATCAAAAGAAGATGGCCAAAGCGGCCAGCACAGGACACAGTGTATTTCAGCAAACGCTCCCTCTGATCCATATCACCTACGAAGGAGACACCAAGAGCCCAGGCAGTAAGTAAGCTGTGCTGTACATTCACCACTTCCTCCAGAAGGGCTGAAGGGACTTGCTCTGGATCTTCTGACTCCTCCAGGAACTGCGCATGAAGAGTGTCAAACATCGAGGCAAACTCCAACCTACCCCCATTCTCCATAACCGAGCCTGTATAAGGGGCTCCATCTGAATCAGAATCATCTGCCTAAAGAACCACAAACAACATCTGTTACACTCTAAAACACTATTCAATTAAATTTGGTACTTTGCAGTGTAAGAATATTATAAAACTTATAGTTCCATTCCCTAAATCTGATTGGCTAAGCAGTTTGCCTCTGAGCGGTTCACATTCATATCAATGTGTGATATACAATACATTATTTCAAATCATCATTAATTTTTACAATAATGCATGCCTTTTCAATCCTTATAGTTCTTTTATTAAATAATAACTCATAATAATTCATAAACATTAATAAAACCTGAGTTTTTTCTGCCTGCAGTCTTGATCCACTATTTGTTTCTTCATCTCGAATAAACAGCGGCAACATTGATTCTGGTGTCTCTGTCTTCTTTAGAGCAAGTAAGCTGGTTGTGAATTTCAGAGTGGCCATGGACTCCAATCTGGACCTCACCTGGGGCTAAACAACAACACAGGAACACATACATGTTTTTATTTAGAATAAAACCGCAGTTATTCAACTGCACTATGTATTTCATCATGTCCTCACCTGCTCTGAGCTTAGAAGTTTGCGCACCCTCTCTAGCCTCTGTGTGGTTTCAATCAGAAGGCAGCTCATCAGTGAGGCTGAGGATGGTCGGCTGGGCATCTTCAGCATTGTCACCATGTATCCATCAGATACGATTAGACAGGGCAGTTGAGGATGCCAGGTGATGGAGAACCGCTGTCTCATTTGGTCACGCAGAGATGCGGCGGAGCTAGAGAGAGGGTCATCGTGTGGCTGTGAAGTCAGTGGAGGCCTGAGGACAGTAGTATTTGCCATGTCAAACACAAGCTGGCCGGCTTGTATGTTTTTAAGTCTGTAGGCTAACATGCAATAGGGAATGTCAACAAGTTCCACAGTAAACATGCAGAAAGGGAGGAGGGCAGAATTAGTGGGGTGAAGTGGTGCCACAAGCAGTGAATGTGATTTTGAGTAAGACAAGACTGGCACATGTCTCATGTGGGGACAGAGTATCGCTCCAGTACTTACATGAGCACAGAATGACCATGTTGAAAGAAGTAAAAAAGAGATGACTAGAGATGCAAGAAAAGAACAGAGGGTGAGGTACGAAGAGAGAGAATGTCTCAGAACCAAGGACAGCGATCGAAACAAAATGAGTATAATGGATCCATGATTTATTGCACCGTAATCACTATGGATACAAAATACAGTTTAACATTGTCACCATGAATTTCAATTATTTTCCACAATCCACCATCATCTTTATACGCATGTGAAAATTGCACAGAAACACTTATTTCACCTGTACGTGACCAACGGGTGGAGAGGTAGGAAGTGAGCAGGGCCGAACTCGATATCACACCCACTGGTGGAAAGGGTAACCAGTCCTCCCAGGCGAGCCAGCATCAGCAGAGAGCCTCTCTTCAACATACAGGCCAGGTAGAGGCCCTCTGGAGTCCAACTCACACTGCCCACCCAATATGACCTGAAATAAACACATTTCATTATCTAACATCCTTAAAACTTTGATTTACATTCTACATCACCACACTGACAATGTAATAACAACATATTTTTAAAAAATATATAGCTATTCTATTAATAAGAAAACAACAAGGTGGACATCTTGATATCATCTTGATTCATTACACTACACGACAAAAATGTACATATTCATTTTGTGTGCATGATTAAGTGTATATT
The DNA here is from genome assembly GCA_019802435.1 of Corydoras maculifer. Taxonomy (NCBI): domain Eukaryota; kingdom Metazoa; phylum Chordata; class Actinopteri; order Siluriformes; family Callichthyidae; genus Corydoras; species Corydoras maculifer. The sequence goes on along the minus strand of JAFMOD010000019.1, from coordinate 1,505,197 downwards.
TAAAAATAATCAGTAATCAATAAACATAAACTGATTCAGTTCAGTCCTTTACTTTTGTTAAAATTCCATCTGATTAAATGTGAGAATTGCAGTGGCAGCAGTTTAAACATTAACCTCCTTACTTACCTTATATACTTGGGTGGGATTGTGAGCTTTTTACTGCCGCATCCCCCTAACAGACTGATCATGGTCACAAAGTTCTGCACGCTTATGAATAACACCTGAGTAGCCTGTTCAAGATAATGCAGAGGCGTATTTATAAAAGGTACTGCAAAAAGCATATCTGACTATCTCTTTTGAAGAGACTTACCTTTGGGTCTTTTTGATTAAGGATTACTGCTAACAGTTGTCCATCCGGTGAGAATGCTGTTACTAGCGCTCCTCTCGACTTTACAGGCTGACATGGAGGCACAAGCTGGTCAAGTGGGTAAGACTTTGTGGCCCAATGAACATTGTGTTTTTCTAAACTGTTGTTCCATTGGATCTTTAGGAAGGTGACCAGCAGCTGCTGCCCACTGGTGAATGCAAATGCACTCAGACAGACATCACCTACAGCCTGGACAAAAGCAAATATGATGCAGGTTTCAGATGCAGCCTGAAAACGTGGAAGAGCCAACAACAAGACAAGTTTAGCTTCCATCACCTGACTCTGTACAAACACACAGTGCAGGGATGCCTCCTTATCTTTGGCAGAGGGAAGTTGTACATTTTCTGAGGACAAAATCTGACTCCATCGCCCCCTGATTGTGTTGTCCCTGCTGATGAGGAGATCTTGAGGCACCGAGCACTCCCAGAGGAGAATCTGACCCATTAGAGTGAGCAGGAGAACCCTCCGGGCATTTCCAGAGATCAGCAGAGACAAATGTTGTGAAGAAACTATGGGCATAAAAAAGGAAAATTTGGCACAATCACAAATGATGGGATGATGTTTTGACTCATTGTAGTTCAAGTAAATTACATTATGAGATCAATAATAAATGTACTGACCAGCGGAGACCAGCTCTTGCACTGCAGGCACAGGCATGATCATCTTTAAAGAATCTCTATCTCTGTCCCACAGAAAGATCTCTCCGGAGACCAACACTCCAACTAGCCACAAACCTACGGCAGTAAAAGCCAAAGTGTAGGACAAGACATAATCATAATAAGATCATAATACAGAGCAAACACTTACCATTCTGAGAGAATGACATTGTTAAAACTCTTGAAAGCAAAGGTTGCAGCTTTGGAATCTTCTTTTTGGTACGTCCGGATGCGAGATTGATTTCACTGATCCGGCTGTCATCTAAAAGGAAGACACCTTCCTTCTCCTGAAAATAGACAAGTAGAAGTTACGAGTACAAGTCCATGTAAAACTGGACTAAACTCATACTCACATTATGGAAGCCCATTTCCACCACTTTAAAGGGAAAAAAAATTCTCAGGAAAAAAAAAAATTTAGAATTCTGACTTAATAAGTCAGATATATAAATAAAATTTGCTGCTAAATACATTATATAGCTTTTTAAAGGTTATAGAGAATTGCCCCTATATTGGTTTTACATTTATAAACGTGAACATATTTTGCACCTTGCAGCTCACACTACTAGAGAGCTACCTGCACTGTCCCCCCATTTACTGAATGTTTAGTGTTTATTGACTTGTATTTATTGTGATTCTTGTTTTGCACAAGCTCTTTGCACACGTGTACTTCATGCTGGGTTCTGTAGTTGCTGTTCTGTGTAGCACCCACTGTATACTGTACATCAATTTATATTATTGGAAGACAAATAAAATACCTAAATAGGTGAAGGTGTTTGTTTCTGGTCAAATTATTTAGCATTGATTTATTTATTTATAAGGTAAGCTTCCAAAACTTCCCGGTCATGATACATCACACCCGATCCAACAGCAAATATATCCAAACACAGGGACACAGACATGCCTAAGGTTGTCCCCTTTCAGAAATGAAAATACGATTCCGTATTTTTGCGGCACGGTGGCTTAGTGGTTAGCATGTTCTCCTCTCAGCGCTAGGGATTCCCGGTTCGAATCCCCATCTGCGTGGAGTTTCCATGTTCTCCCCGGGTCTGCGTGGGTTTCCTCCGGGTTCTCCGGTTTTCTCCCACAGTCCAAAAACATGGACCAAGTCAATTGAGTTCTCCAAATTGCCCCATGTAGGGTGTGTCTGTGTGAGTGAGTGTGTGCCCAGTGATAGGTTGGCGCCCTGTCCTGGGTGTTTCTGCCCAGCGCCCGAGACGTTCTCCCCTGGATGGGCATGGGGAAACACCCCCCCCCCCGCGACCCTAATAGAGGATAAAGCGGAAGATAACTACTGAATGAATAAGGATTCCGTATTTTAACGGGAGGTGTCGCAACCCTAGTCATGCAAGACCTAAAAAAAAGGTCCTTCCCCAAACTGTTTTCTCACAGTAAAACACACAAATGTCTTAAATGCATAGCCATGGGCTTGATTCATACTTCTGTTACAATAAGATGAAATAAACCACCGATTGGGATTATCTAGAGGTGTGTCTGAATACTTTTGTCCATGCAGTGTACATCAAACCCAAGAACCGAGTCCAGTCTTACCTTCCCCAGCCAGCAGAACCTCGGCCACGGTTTCTTTCGCTTGATGCTGGTGGACAACAGAACGTCCAACTTGATGTCCATATCTGGAGTCTGTAATGAACCCCAGACTGTTTTGGATTCCTGTGATGTTTAAATCAGTGTTTTCCATGTTCGGTATAATGGCATCGCTGAGCAATCGCTGGAGCTAAACAATCTCAAGAACCGATCGGTATTTGCGCTCTTTAGTATCTAAAACTAAAGCGATTTAAAACAATTGAATCAAATACAAACGCAGTCGTAAAAGATCAAAGTGACGCGACTTCAGCAAAGTAGAGCCATGTTCGCTAGCTACCGAAGAGGCTAACCAAGCCAGAGGTTCGAAAATAAAACCCGTTACTTTTCTGAAACTAATGTCTCAAACGTTTTCTCTTATTAAACACTAATATAATACACTGAAATTCTGTTTATTATGTAAAAACGATTTACGCCATGTTTATTTACCACTATAACTATTAACAGCAACTACGGTCCAGTTGCCAGGGAATGAGACGCGTTAAGGCTGAATTCCAAACTAGCTTTACCCTACAAACGAAGTGCACTAGATCGACTGTACACTAGTTTAATTCGCGTGTCACTTATTAAGAGTGTACAGGGCATACGAGCAGATTTGGAATTCGGCTCATTGTTCTCCGTATTCCAAAAGGTACAAGGTGATTATTTTATTGTATCGACAAATGCAATGACTTAATGTATTCAGTTCATACAAATCAAATCACTTCTTTTGTAATTAATAATAAAGAGCCTTAATAATGCAAGTGTATATGTGTGTGTGTGGGAGGGGTGTAAAATGTGACACAATTGTATGATATATTTTTTTCTTAATTTGTCGTTTCTTTTTGCCACAATAGCTCATCTCCAAAAAGTATTTCATAATGCAGCATCATGATAAATCTGTAATAAGCTTTCTTTAAAAAGCTTAACAAAATGTCATCACAGACCTGAGTACAGCTACAATACCAGTCCTAATTTGGACACACAAGTCCATCTATATGGGAAGAGAAGGAAATGGAGGGCGGTGTTTCCGAGCTTTTGTGTGGCTATGATATTCCAACATAAGCACATGTTTATGGTGATGTTTTTTTAGTGTGGGTATGTTTTTGAGTTTGGGAGATTGGAAATATTAGCATAGGTTAGTCATTTTTGGACTGCATGGGAGAGAAACTTTAGTTTTCTGCATGGGAGAGAAAAATGTTTTATATATACAATTTGAACAAATTAGATGATTTTAACTGATTTCTTCTTGACATACACCATTAAGTATATTGACAGATTTCTGTTTTTCAAGGGGACTTTAAAGAACTTGCAACAGTGCCTCGGGAGAAAAGTTTTTTTATCGCTGCCTCATAGTTACATTGAGTTTTGTGGCACCTGCGTGCTGCATAATCCTCACATGTAAATTATGACCACCAAAAATTACACATACAAATGGTCATTTAAATGCATCAGGTGATTATCTCACACATCGTCCTCGCACACACTCAGATGCTGACAACTTTCCTACCTCAGCACACGCCACTGAACTGCCATATTTAGTTCTCCTTTACATTTTATACAAGTGGACTTCTAAGTAAGTAGGTTACCCACAATATAGGTTGATAATTAAAACAAATCAGTAGAACCCAGATTTGCCTACAGAGAGTAGGAGGAGATCAGAATATATGCCTGGCCTCATGTAGGTTACTATAGCCTGCTGCCGTCAAAGTCCCTATAAATTTCTCACTTCAGTACACTTTGTTCCAGACAGATATTCACACCATAACTCAACTGCATCTGGTTTCACAACTGGCAAAGCAAAACAACTCAAAGATGAACACAAAGGGTTGGTTGAAGACTATGGTGAGGACCTTTATGTGTCTTTTTGGGATCGTTGGAAACAACTGGCTGACATTCAGCTCGCTTCCAACATCTATTTCTCAGCTGCGAACCACTGAAATGCTTTTTATAAATCTGGGAATATCTAATCTAATTACGACTTACATGGTGGACCTTCCTGAGATTTTGGACTTCATATCACATTTCACCGACTGGAACGTGTACTGTGGAACATTTAATTTTTGCTCTGAACTCTCAGAGACCAGCAGCATCTACACCACCATGTTCATAACCATGTACTGGCATCAGAAACTGGTGGGCTCTCTGAAGAACGGCGGAGCTCCCGTGCAGATGGATAGCACCAGGTTCGTTGGCATGATGCTTGCAGGAAGCTGGGCCATATCTTTTGCTTTTAGTACTCCCCATTACTTCTTGGTTTCTAACACTAACATCACCAATAACAACTCTTCCCAGGACTGCTTTGATGATTTTCCTTCTCCTCAAGCCCAGCTTTCATTTGACCTTTCATACCTCTTACTTGCCAACCTTATTCCAATTATTGGCATCGTCTCTGCAAGTGTGCAGATCGCGGTCACGCTTATGCTGAACGACAAACGGATGAACGCCAATGTGAAAGATCCCGCTCCTCAAAACCAACCAACAGAAGAGAACAAACAATGCAACGCCGTGGCACCAAAGCCAAAAGCCAAGCCTGGCTCCTCTTCGGGGAACCTGTTGAGAGCCGCCAAGAGTGTGTTAGCTGTGGCCACCGTTTTTCTCATTTGCTGGGTGATTCATTTCACTGTCAGACTTATCAACATGGTTAGCAATTCTGCAATGCCGATGGAGATTGCAAGCTATATTGGAGCGATCTACACCTGCGCAATCCCTTACATTTACCTGTATGGTGTAAGGAAGTTGACCTGCAACTTCAAAGGCTGACATAAAGGCAGAATTTTATTTAATTACAAGACCAATAGGTAGTGAGATATTACGTAACAATTATTTTAATGTTTTTTTAAATACTTAAGTTATTTAGAACAAGTAGAGATTTTATTGTAAATTATTTAAAATTCCTCAAAGTTGAATTATTCTTTTAGTTATTTATGCTTATTTAATTTCAGCCAGTCTCTTTGAACTTGTTAATTCCCCAGTAGTCGGCATGGCTGTTAGTACTCTGCTTGTTACAGAATATCCCAAAAACCTGCCTGGTTCAGTTTTTGAAGTGTGGTAGCTTGTGACATAATACACCTTGCTCTGGTTGAATGCTTTGTTTACCCTTTAAGCTGAACATGGATACCAAGATTGCTTTAGAAAGTTCATTATACATTATGTCTCATTTGTCTGTGACATTAAATTAATTTAAAAACAACCATTAAAATTCGTTGTTTTTCTAGTATAACCCTCAAAACAGGACAATGCATTACAAAAAACAATTCCTAATGTGTTCATTATCTTACTTTTTATCTTGTTCGAAAATGAATTCGATACAATTTTAAAACAGAAAACATTAATATGGAAGTAGGACTTTAAACCAGTCTTGCTTTATTTAAATCTTCAGAAGAGTAGTGAGTGTATTTTTCAGCACATAAATAAACTCTGGAAAAACTTGGAGGGAACTTACATAGATAGAGGAAGAACACACAAACTAAAGAACATAAGCAAAGCACAGTTTTGTTTTAACTTGTCTTTTTTTAGAATATTTGTTAGACATCTTTCACACACCCAACTAAGCTTTCTACTTAGTATTTACATTTTATACTGATGAGAATCTCTATGTAAATGAAGTAGACGTCTTATCACAATGTGCACAGCCGAGACTTGTGCACTGAAGGAGGAGTTCGGAATGTATCCATGGCCACACTTAGAAAATTAATCCGCTGACTACTCAGTTATTATAAATTTCACACTTCACTGACACTTTGCCACAGACAGAGATTCCCAGCACCACATTGCTGCCTCTAGAACCATGAACAGAAAGAAAATAAAACTTGAGATGGATGCAGAAAGCTGGGTGAAGGCTGTAATAAGAGCCTTAATGTGGCTCTTTGGGATTATTGGCAACAACTGGCTGGCGTTCAACTCCCTGCCGAAATCTATTTCTCAGCTCCGAACGAACGACATGCTATTTGTTAATCTGGCCATATCTAATCTAATCACGACCTACATGGTGGACATCCCTGACACTTTTGACTTTACAAATCGTTTTGCCGGTGGATACGTGTACTGTGGAACGCTGAACTTTTGCTCAGACCTCTCTGAAACCAGCAGCATCTTTACTACCATGTTCATCACTGTATACTGGCATCAGAAACTCGTGGGTTCTTTGAAACGTGGCGGAGCTTCTATACAAATGGATAACACCAAGCTCGTTGCCATACTGCTTGCAGGAAGCTGGACCATTGCTGCAATGTTCAGTGTTCCTCATTTCTTCCTAGTAACGACCAAGAATGAGACAACCATCGATGTATGCTTGGAGGACTTTTCTTCTTATCAGGCTCAGCAGTCTTTTGAGCTCCTGTATCTGATCATCGCCAACATTGTTCCAATTATTGGCATTGTTGCTGCGAGTGTGCAGATTGCAGTCACTCTGCTGCAGAATGAAAAACGGATCAAAGCCAATACTAAAGAGCGGAAACCCAAAGAAAATCATACAAACACATCAACAGATAATCCTTCTTTTCAACAACGTCCAAGAGAAGCGTTTAATAAAGCCAACGCTGTGGCACCCAAGTCCAAAGCCAATTCTAGCTCCTCTTCAAGAAGTCTGGTGAGAGCTGCCAAGAGTGTTTTGGCCGTGGCTACTATTTTCCTCATTTGCTGGGTGTCTCATGTCATAGTCAGACTTATTAACATAGTGGCAGATTCCCCAGTGTCGATGGAAATAGCAAGCTACATAGGAGCCATCTACACCTGCACAATCCCTTATATTTATCTAGATGGTGTAAAAAAATTAATCTGCATCAGCAGATGCTGAAGCTTCACTCTTTTGAGATTTTGAAAAGGACATGTACATTTTTAATACATCTAATATTTATAGTGAATAAAAATGCAATGCAATCAAAAGTTTGGAATCCATGTATAAGGTCAGCTTTGTCCAAACTGCCCTGGAGCCGAAGGTTAAGGCCCTTTTCATATAGAAAACAGTGGAAGTTTTGTGCAAGTTATACCCTCATTCTCCGGATCATTATTTTAAAGTCTTTGGCACTGAGCCGACACAACCCTACAAAAAGTAACGCAAGTTTTTTACAGTAAAGAGAAATAAAGTTTACATTTTGTTAAAGACAAAATATAAATTACAAAATGACTCTGGATGAAAACAGTAAATAAGAATTCATCCTCAGATGGCTCATTGGTCTTAGATCAGAAGCCACAAGATATCGGATTATAAATGTTAAAATAACTATACAATACTATGCAAAAGACGGTTAAATAATAAAGGGAACATAATTAAATATGCAAATCTTCTGCATACATGTTATTTAGGTTATTGACAGTAAAACAGTATCGATCTGTACCATTATTTTGTACAGGAAACAATCTTAAATGATATTTCCAAAAAGTTCAGTTGAGTAAATAAAAAGTAAACTTGCTTTAAAACCTGTTATACTTTGGCCTGTAGTTGACGATTGTATTAAATTACTTATAAATATTCCAACTTAAATACGAGACGCTATTTAACAATTACACAAAACTTAAACAAAAATATAATAGATCACATAAGAAATTATGTCAGACTTGCACCTCATGCGCAGGTGATTTAAAAGGACTTTGGGAAATTAACACCAGCAAAGGTCTGCTGACACCTGAAAAAGATGCCATCGTGGGAAAAGAACGATTACGAGTAAAACGTTTTAAAGTGGTTGACCTTGGAGACGTGACATCAACAGAAATTCAAATAACACCCAGTGGAAAGTTTTTGGATGTTCCTGTGCGTAGACACTCTGCTCCAAGGTTACATCGAATTTTCATAACTACACTGGTTTAATTTAAATCTTTGCGGGTCAGTGACCCCACCACAAATCAATAATCAAATGTATTTCTAGAAATGAAACAGCATCTTTTTAATGCTTATTAAAAGAGCTCTCTAACATGTCCATGTATCTTTTTCCGAATTTATAACTTCTGTTATTTAGAGGTTTAATGTGTGCACCGCATCAACGACTATTTTCTAAAAGGGAGAGTAACAAACATACAGCACACAGTCATGGGGCAAAGCAGAATCTTTAATGTACCTATTAGCATGTGGATGTGGGAAGAAACTGGAGACAGGCACAGGAAGGACATGCGACATTCACACAGAATAGACCTATGTTCACTTCTGAGAAGTGGTGACCACTGCACCACTGTGCTGCCCAACGAAATCTAGTGAGCACGTATGTAGTGAAGCAAACAGACCCTAAAATAAATGCATATTACCTTAGAGTAATACCTTTTTCTAGACCACGAAGAACAAGACAGTCTGCTTGTTTAATTAAAGTCTATAATGAGCAGATAAATGACATCTTCTGTTACCTTGAGAACAGATTTAAGTTTTGACCATTCATCACAACTGTACAGTAATTACATCCAAACTGTAGCCTTTCTATTAAGTTAAAACAGTTTCCATTGACCTCCATCATAGGACATTTTAAAAAGCAAACATGGACTGAGAAAGAGTAGGAACACATTCTTCCTATTCTGAAAGGTTCATACAAAACAGTAAGACATCCAATAAAACAGGGACCAAATACAAAGGAAAATAGATATTATGAAGAAGCAAGCAAATACCGCCAACAGGTGAATTACGCTACGACATAAGAGGTGTTCAAATGAAAGCAATACATACAGCTTTTCCAAAGGACTGTTTCAAACATGGGCTCATCTTCAAAAATAAAATCAACCACCAAGCCACAATCACCAGCAATGACTCTCAATCAAACATGCAGCAAATCACAGTAAATTACCTTAGACCACCAGAAAGCCATATTTTTTTAAATTGCAGAACTGTTTTGAGTTCCATTTGAAACAACTAATCTGCAACAAACCCCAAAGAACTGTCTACTCTTATTGACTGAATTAAACCATCGAACCCAAGACCTATACACAATTAAATAATAGAAACTGCTCTACTTTGCTCAGGTTGATGTGACCGTAAGTAAATCAAGCAGGCTAACCACAATGTAGGTTGACAATTGAACCAAATGTTTGTAGCCTCGCATTTGAATGAGGTCAATAGATATTTGAATGCATCCTGACTCAAATTTATAAAATTGGGTCCTGTGTTAGTAAATTTTACACCTTAGTATCCTTTGCTCCGGCTGTTTAAACCATCCCTAAGCTCCACACGCTGTTGACTGAAAACCTGAAATGGATGCATATAGCTGGGTAAGAGCAACAATAAGAGCAATTCTCTGTCTGTTTGGAATTTTTGGCAACAACTGGCTGGCTTATAACTTCATGCCAAGATCCCTTTCTCATCTCAAAACGAATGACATGCTATTTACAAATTTAGCAATTGCAAATCTGATTACAAATTATCTGGTGGACATCCCAGAAATTATTGACTTTACAAGCCTTTTCGCTGATGGAAAAGAGTACTGTGGAACTTTTTATTTTTTCTCCAGACTTTCAGAGACCAGCAGCATCTATACCACGATGTTCATCACTATGTACTGGTATCAGAAACTTGTGGGCTCTCTGAAGCATGGTGGAGCTCATGTGCAGATGGATAGCACCAGGCTCGTTGCCATGCTGCTTGCAGGATGCTGGACTATAGCTATTGGATACAGTGCTCCTCATTTCTTCTTTAGCCACAGTGAGAACTCTACCGAGTACATCACAACCAAGGAATGCATTGAAAACTTTCATTCTAAAGTATCCAAGCAGGCTTATGAGTTTCTGTACCTTACACTCGCCAACATCTTTCCCATTATTGGGATTGTGGCAGCAAGTCTCCAGATTGCATTTACGTTACTGCAAAATGAAAAGCGAATGAAGGCCAACAACGCAGCCAATCATGACAACAAGGTTAAACAGACGTCTCCAGAAGCTTCCAGCACTCATCAAACTGTGACAGAACCATCCAACAAGTGTGACGCTGTGGTGACCAAATCAAAAGCCAAATCTGGCTCTTCGAGTTGTCTGGTGAGAGCTGCCAAAAGCGTGCTGGCCGTGGCCACCCTTTTCGTCAGTTGCTGGCTGACTCATCTCATAGTCAGATTTATTATCCATCTCAAACCGTCCCCAATTGGAAGAGAGGTAGAAAGCTACATTGCAGCAAGTTACAGTTGTGCAATCCCTTACATTTACCTGTATGGACTAAAAAAACTGCCCTGCTCCTCAACATAATGCTTCAGTGAATAAAAGGCCAGGAGAAAATAAACTGAATTATACCAAAACACACATAAGCATAATCTACATTACTTACTGTAATATAGATACAGAAAGTGTATTTAATAAAAAAAAATAGATTTAAGTTATTTAATAATATTAATGGAATATATAAATGAAACATACAAAAAACAATATGCTATTAATTATTTTGTTATAGTGTGAATAGTAAACTGCATGATGGGTAGGTTGGTGCTTAATTTTTTAAATATTATGTTTAATGTTAGTGTGATGTCTTGTAGATTGTTGTGTAATTGTCTGCTTCAGTTCTCATGCTGCTTTTCTATTAGGTATGTCCTTGGCGGGGGTAAAATTATCAGAGGGAAGGACATTGCAATTGGTATTGTCTGCTGGGTAATTTCCTGGGGATCTGTGTTATCTAAAAACCCAGCAAAAAAGTTTTTTTTTCCTCTTAGTTTTCCGCTTCCTGTAATGATGGAATGTCTGTCTCTATGGATTTCAGTCTGTAGGCAAGATTTGAAGTCAAAGCAGAAACAGAAGGAAAAAAATGTTTATGAAGATATGTTTATGCCACTCTCTTTTGTGTGTATACATAGTGTTTATAATGCATTTGGTGTCTAACATGGTATTTAGTTCTAGTGTTTAAAGCAACCAATAAACAATAAAGGATTCTTGTAAAGTTTTTCTAAAGTAGAAAATCTTAACAATGTTGTTAGTTTCCATTTTAATCCTTTAAATAAAAAAAGTGTTATTCAAAATTGCATGTCTCTTATCTATTTTATATTTTAATGGTGCATGTCCTAATAGCTGATTTCTGATGAGGACACTGTTGGATTATCGAGGATGTGGCCTTATTATTACTATAACATTAGAAGGAGCTTAACAAGTGGTGATGATCAGTAATCTAAAGTTGCTCTGTAGCTTAGGCTTCTGTGGTAATAATGGTGAACTGGTTTGGTAAAAGGCTTTACTATCTCTAAGTATTTAAAGTCAAAGCAAAACAACGTGATGACATGGCCATAAGTCAATTAATTTGAATGAATATTAAGCAAATTAGAATTTGAGGCATTTTATTACACAATTTTAATACACAAACCCATTTCTGCAATCCAAGGGGAAAACGTAAAAATTTTGTGTTTCTAAAAACATGTCAAATAGAGACTTAAATGTTTATACAAGTATGCCAAGAACAAACATGGCAATAAAGGAGAACAAGTTGAAGCAGGTTCAAGTCTTACAAACAAGGAGCTTTGCGCTCCTGTGGGAAATTCGATACCAAGTAATAACTCTATAGAATATTCGTGATTAAAAAAAAAGGGCAGTATTTTAATTAATATAGAAAACTCTCGATGGTGCGTCATTCCATTGTGTTCTCTTTAAATACTTATTGAAGTAAATCATATTCAAACAAGCTGTTGTACTATATAATGGGTCATCATTTGTTCCAAAACTTAATGACAGCACTGATTTACTCTAGTATTTTGACAAACCTTGTAAATTTACTGCCTTTATTTCCAGCCATGGTTTCTTTTAATTTATGACCCAGGTGTGAGTCGATGACAGGTGAGCCATCCGAAGCACAGCATAGATCTTCAAAAGGTGGCCATTGCACCAATGCTTCATAAACCACTCGTAAAATTTCAGCCTGATGATTCTCGATATTGTCATTATGGAATATCCTTATTGCATGACAAAACCCAGTGATAAAATAAATCGGGGTGTGCAGGTATGCAGTTGACGATATCGTCCTATAATGCTGAACAACCCAACCTAAGGTTGGACTATGGGCTGGTTGCCATTTTGAACTGTGTGATTAAGAAACATTTCCTCAGGCACTGAAACTTCTATTAATACCAATGTATTTAAGTATTTCAGGTTGCATGTTCAAGGGCATGAAATTGTTATTCCTTCTCTGTAGTAACATTTTGTGCTACTCTTAACTCTGATCTGAGTCTTAAGGTCAGAGGGGAAAAACTATTCTGAGACGAGATGGCTGTGCAAACTGTCCTCACTGGTCTCAGTGGAGTTTTTCCAGTTTGGCTTGCAGAGATTTAAAGTTGCGAATGATTTCTTCCAGGGTTGCATTAGGGCTCAAAGACTGAAGCTCCACTAGATAGCCACAGATGTTGTCCAGACACACGTTGGTAAACCTCCGTCTAAAAACAAGGCAATATGATTAAATGATTAAAGGGGCAGGTAAGTAAGAGGTCAAGAGTTCACGGAATCCTGGTGTTACAGTTTGAGGGTATTACCGGTCATATGTTGGTACTTGGCTCGGGTCGCCTACGTAACCAGAGAGAAGGACGTGGATGCATTCGACCAGATGATGAGGTTTTTTTAAACGCTGCCAACAGGGATCCTGCCGAAAATAAATGAGGAGATATTAAAAATGTTAAAACTGTGATAGCCCTTGGATTGTAAATACTACATGCATCAAATACATTAACTTCTAATCAGTTACACAGAGGATAAACCAAACATTATCACCTACTTTATTTATCAGATCAATAAGCACTAAGCAACTATAGTGTACACATACAGCAGCCACTTTATTAGGTACTGTACATCTACTTGTTTCTACATTCATTGTGTCCAATTGTCACATTTTTTAGCACTACTTATCATACAAATGCACTTCAAAAAAATAAGAGACCCATACCCGTGCTTTAAACAGCTGATCATACACTTCCAGAAGACGTGGTAGTTGCACTCCAATATCCTGCATGGTAATAGTTACAAAGCCCACGTCCCATTTTAACTTACAAACCTCCTGCTCCAAGAACTTCACCAGGAAATCTAAAAACAAACAAAAATAAAATTATTCTTATTAAAAATTTCTATGTAAATACAAGTTTAAAATGATGTTCTTCTAAATGAGGCAATGAATCAATAAAACAAAAGAAATCCAGTTTGACTTTAAAAACATGTACATATGATACCCAGTGGAAAGTAGCGTGGGGTTCCAGCATACAGCTTTCCTAGAGACACCAGCTTCAGATTCAGCGCTCGCATGCGGTCTGCTGCACTCATAGCCAAACTGTCATTCAGCTCTAATTGACAAAAAGAGAGATGAGTGGAAGTGCCTGCAGCCTGGACAGGAATATTTGTGGTATACAAGGTTTTACCTTTCTCCAGAATTTCACGCCACAGAGATTGGACCAGAATGGGGTCTGAATGACCGGCACAGTGAATGATGGCCAGCTTGCACTCTGACAACTGGAAATGATCTGCAAACTCTCCATAGAGCTATAAAAGCAGTACAAACACAGAAATAGTAACTCTGTAGTGTGAAAAATAACAAAAGGAATGTGGTGATACTCATGCTGCAAACAAGTATTTTAAACTTCTACTAAGACAACAGATGTTGAAAATGTCTAAGGCATTATGATGTTCCTTTACTAGAACTAAGGGGTCTAAAACAAGCCCCAAAAATCTTTTCTCCACCAAACAGTTGGCACAATGTAGTTAGGCAGGTAGGTAACATTTGCTAAAACCAGACCTAATTTTGTGGGTTATTTCTCAATAATAACCAAATTGTCATCAAATATTCCTTATTTATAGAATGATGATTTTTACCTTTAGCTCTATTTACCTTAGTGATATCCATGAGCTCAGAGTCCAGCTGAGAAATTGCCGCCTGTGCAGAAGGATGCTGCAAATAATGTCTCCTTAATGTGTCCTGGATCTGCACCTGAATTCTGACCACCTTTTTCATAAAAAAAGTTTCTCAAAAGATCTAAAAATATTTATCTGATAGTTTGTTTTTGTATGTGCAGGAGGTTTAATAGCTCAGTTGCTCTACATCCTTTCATACCTCCATTTTCTCCTCTAGTTCGTGCAAGAACTCTCCATCAGCTCCCATTGAAGAGGTACAAGATGAACTCTTGGCTGATAGAATGGCCCGGGATATGTACTCCAGCCTCTGCTGCAGAAAGATCTCAGTGCTGTGGACACATGAACACTCAGTACGCAACCGATTAATCTTAGACTCATGACATCATCTTCAAATGTTCAACCTTCTTACAAACCTGTGCATGTCTGCAAGCCTGGCCAAGACATGAGCAGCTTTGGCAAAATTGCGGTTCTTCTCGTAGTACCGCCACAGAAGGTCCATGTTACGCACTTTATTCTGGTCCTGCTTTATCATGTGCTTTAAGTGATCCTCAAGATTTGGAGAGTTGACCTATCAAACAAAGTTAACATTTAAAAAATTTATTATGTTACGCCACTTGGAATTGCAATTAGTGCTGATTTAAGGCATGTACACAGTAAAGAAGTTCATAAGGTCAACAGGCTCATTCAAATAATAATGAGCTTGGGACTATGAGCTTTCAAATTGCATTAACCACAACAATAAGATTCCAAATTGCCATCCACCACAAGATCTGAATACAAATTGGGCATGTAAAAGGACCTACCACAGTAATTTATCACCTGCTTGCACATCACCAGCAATAGACGTCTTAAAGAAGGTTAATGGGTTTTACAATAATATACACGTTTCCCCTTTCAAAAGGTGCATAGTAGAATAAAATCATACCTCTAACAGTTTATCAGTGAGGTCAGCCTGAATAAGCCAGTTGTACAGAGCGATGTGAAAGAGCTCATCGTGAGACCTCTGAGCCAAACCGATCATTTGCTCAAACTGTAAAATTGAGTTAAAATAACAAAAAAAAAGCATTGGTATTTTAGGTTCAGTGCAATAACAGATAAAATCCAACATTCAGTATTTACAATTTCAAGAACATCATCTTAATTCCCTGCATAACAAACACAGACTCAGCACACAATCAGTAGACTCCCAACATCACAAGAAAATATCTAAAAAAATAAAAATAAAAAACCCACTAATAATAATAATGTAATCATAATAAAGAAAATATAAAACACTTACAATAGAATTTTTATTATTATTTTTAAATAATTTAAATAACATTGTATTCTGAAGTCCTACAAATAATAGTTTAATTACAATAAAATTAATGTATTTTAAAAAAACATAATAATAAATAAGAACATTATAAAATAACAAAATATAAAATTAATAATGTTTAATAGAATTAGCAGAAACTTGAGAACTTTGAGCTACAGGAAACAGTTTTAAAGACAAAATAAAACCTAAAATAAATGCCGGCTTAAGCCTGTAAGCTAAGTAAAGTTAAAAATCCTTTATAACAGGAAAAAAGAGAGTGTTAAATATGGGTTGGATCTCACATGCTCTTTTTAAAAAATAATAACTCACATGTGCAGCAGCATCTTCATTACTGAGCATATTTGGGTCGGAGGTCATGACAGGGGGTCCTGGTTGTTTGGGCACACTGGGAGATTGAGGCGCTGCTTTGCTGTGATTGACCAGATCCTGCATGGTGTCTGTGATGCAATTGTAACATACAAACCTGCAGAGAAACCGAAATCCAGCTAGTTTTAAGAATGTTACTCAAAACACTGCACATCAAAATCATACGCTGGTGTGTCACTCCAACCTCTCCTGGAAAGCCTGCTTTCCAACAACATCCTCCTCTGGCTCTCCGTTCTTATAAAAGTGGGGGCCCAATTTCTGAGGATCTTTCTTATCAGCAGCAGTGAGACAAAGCTCCATGACACCCTCATAGAAACGCACTAAAGATGCAAGAAACATTCGAATAATTAGTAATTTCCATTCTCCACTCCACACGATATGAGCTTATAAAGGAAGACATGGGCTCACCTTGACGATATTGGGCACACACAAGAGGCAGGTCGGTATGATGACTGATCTGTTGGTACAATGCGAGGGACTCTTTAAGCTTTCGTTCCTTTTCCATCTTGTTCTGGACCTGTCTCGAGCTTTGCAGCAGCTCATTGGCCTAGAAAACGTGAGGGAGCTTATTATTTCTACACTATGTAGCTTACGGGTATTTGCACAAAAGACAAAATGTCCGGTAACAATGATTCCCATTAAAAAAACACGCAAAGGCAGATACCTTAGAGCACATACTGTCCTCACTGCTGTACAAAAGAGGGCAGGTTTCTAGCAGGTGGGAGCTGATGGCATCCACAGAGGCACTGTCTTTAATATAGATATTGATTAGAGCTGTAATTAGGGCTCCGGTCAGCTCATGGCCTCGGATCACAACATCTTTAAAGCTAATGGCCTTTAGCTGCTCCTGAAAATCCTGCAACACATAAAGAACTGGAAATACCATGGTGTACAGTTATATATGAAGACATGGAAGCAATGGAATTAGATGTTTAGAGTGGGATTTTTGTGGTGAGAGTGTAGATGACTGTGCTGAGTGACCAGTTATAGCAGAAATTAAAAGTTATCATCACACAGTAGTGTAACAAACGTCTACGCCAGTACACAATTTACAAATTACAACAGCATGTAAATAAAGGAACAGGTGAAAGTAAATAAATAAAATGTTGTAAATAAATACCTTAGGCAGTTCGGAGATGATGAGGCTGAACTGGTGTTCGCAGAGAAGCTTCCAGAGAGCCAAGGTCTGACAAGAGCGGTGCACAAGCTGCTGAATGCCCTGAAGAGAAGCCTTCTCATAGGCCTGAGCTTCAGCTGTGGAACACCAGAGCATTATTATATCATACATTAAGTCCCTGGAAATAAGAATGAAAAATAAAAATAATAACTTACTCTGGTACTTCCTCTGGAGTTCTTGCTGGACTTGCTGAGAGCTGGCACCATCTGGACGCATAAAGCCCAGCAGACGCTGCTGGAGGTTTGCTGGAGAGCTGAAACTGTAGGACATTAACACAGTCAGCACAGCACACCTTGTAATGAATGGACTGGTCATAAGAAAATGCAGCTGTACCTGGCTGTTCCCATTGAGCTGGGGCTAAACTGAGAGTTTTTATCAATGAACTCTTTTAGACCCTGAAGGTTTAGCAGAACGTCATTTAGGTCAGAGGAGCTCACCACACTCTCCAGCTGGAATGATTAATACAGAAGAAAAATATCAGTTTTTCAGAATTTGTGGGCCTCTCTAGTTTCACATAATTGTTTACTCACTGATTATATATATTTTTTAAAAATCAACATTTGGTTGTGTACTTACAACAGTCACAATCTGGTTCCCTTTGCTGATTTGCTGCTCCACTACTAGGCTACCATCCCAAATGTTGCTGTGAATAAATAAACAGTGAGCATCATTAAATCTAATTTTTTGTTCTAAAAACTAATCCTAAAACATGGCAAAAGGTCTCACCCAAGTATCCGGGCAAAATAGATGATAATGCCGTTATGTTTGCCAGAAAACAGAACTTCTGGACCAGATGACATCAGATTTCCTGTGCCACTGGGGTTCATTGGAGTGACTGGGACAAATGGAGTGGACACACTGGGGGGAATCATACCTGCAAAATTTATGGAAGTCGTTTCTCAATTTTAGACTTCTGTGGTCTGTTTATTTTAACTCAATATAATCAAATGATTAAGGAACATTATACATACATTCACACACACACACACACACACACACACACACACACACACAAAGTTGAGCCAGTACCTGGAGCTGGTGTAGCTAGGAAACTGGGATTAGAAAAAGGGCTGCCGATAGTAAGAGGGGAACCTATAATTAAATACAATAAGTCAGAAAAAATAAAAAATGAAAAAATACTGAGCTAAATTAAGTAGTAAACATTTACAGCATTTAAGTCCCTCCCATCCCCAAATAACCTGGTACAGGAGAGCTGAGGAGAGGTCCGACGTTGTTTGGTGCAGCGGGAAATCGCATTTGAGCCTCACTGCCATATCTGTACAAAAAAGGCATTTAAATACCCGGACCTCATCTAGGAGTAGTACTAAGATTGTAAGTTTAATTAAGTGTGCACCTGAAGAATGCTCGTGTGGCCCAGAGCGAGATCTCTCTGTCAGAGGCGGCACTGGAGCAGGCAAGGATTAGGGCAGTGGCACAGGCCTGCTCCTCCTGTAGGACCAGATGTATTGTCAAATACAAAACACAGAAATAACGGAATTACAAATGTGTTGTAAGACTAATAAATGTTAGACAAGCATAACTTATATCTAATAACATGTTATCATCATTATTAGATTAATACTATTTTTTTATTGTACTCATCATATTATCAGTATAATATCTTTATTTTAATGCACAATATTATTTTATATTATTATTTATTTTATACCCTGTGAAGTTTGAAGAAACGCTCGATTTCAACGCTTTCGCCGGCGCAACTGCTCACCAGCAGATGGCGCAACTGGTCAACTGGTCTCAGTTTGCAGAATATATGGCTTCCCTGCAAGAATCCGCATTAATTTGATAATATTTTTAACACTATTTCTTCTTTAAACAGTGCTACACGTAGAAATGAAGCACACCTGAGCAGAAAGGAGAACAAATTTCTGAGGAGGAATATTGTGCTGCTGAACCACCACAGGAGAATCAGTGAGCGGCACAAGATCCCTATTTAAAGGTGTGGTGGATTTAGGGATTTTGGTATCTAATATGGAACAGAGTGCCCACGTGTGACCATCAATGTTTGACATCATCTGCAAGAATGACAAATCAAATTATTTTTTTAAAGAAACTTTAAATGAAAATTAAATAAACTTGAGATACATGAATATCTTATGGGGGAAGAGAACCTGAGACTCCATTAATGGTTTCTTAAAGGGGAAGGAGTCATGATTAATACACCATAGAACATCACTGTCTTCTGTTTCAGAGGCTGCCATTAACAAAACTCCTGAAATATATTTAAAAACAAACACACACATTAATGCATCTAAATCAAAGCAATACAGAAAATCAGAGGTATCAGCAGTGTTCACATAAAGCAGCAATATGGGAAGAATTGTGGGAATTTAACTGTAGCATGATCATAGGTGCCCTAAACAAGTTAAATGACAAACACAACGACCAAACATATTTAAATATGGACTTATTTGTCTGTTGCTTTTACATCCTACAGGAGAATCGACTTCATAACTTAATGTGGCTTGAAGTATGAATTTCACCTTTGTTGTGAATTGCCTTGTGGACTTTGGTGGGTTTTTGCAGAGAGGATGAGGCTGAGAAACCTGGTGGCATTCGAACATGCACCAGGGATAAAAAGCTGGGGCGCGTTGTGCTCTGTCTGGCATTCGGTGGGGCGAAGGGAGCAGTGCTGAAGTATAAACGAACACCTGAGCACAACACACAGACAGGTCAACCACACAGAGCTATTTAATTGCTGCATTTGTGTGTAATTACTTGAATGTATACGCTCCATATCACATGGTTCTAAGACACACACACCAGCATGAGTGACAGCCAGGAGCTGGCAATCTGTCGACTCTGAACGATCTATGATGGAAATCTGAATAATAGGTCTGAAGACAGATGGATCGATCGTCCTGATGATGACAAAAGAAACAAATTAAAAAAATTTACAGACAAAGATAACAGTGGATGTTTGTTCCAATTCCATGTGTTGCTGAGTTTCTAAGTCAAAGGAAGTTAATATGATTTTAACATATTAGTGAAATAAATAACAAATGGCTTTTAAAGTATTTTGTGTTTTCTTTTCAAAATGTTTAGATCACCAAAATGTGTGTCATTCTATAGCTTTTATTATGCCCATATTTTTGTGTTTTCAAGGTTTTTTAATGGCAATTTTCAATGGCAAATGATGACATGACTTCAGTAGTTGGTACATTTTCGTGTATATTCTATTAGTAATTATGTCATTATAGGTGCCATTTTACCTGGCAATACTGCCAGCAGCTGAGACAATGGAGTTTAGAGACATGGCTGCCACTCGACTCATTCCCTGCCCATCAGCACCCAAATCATACACCTAAAAAAGACATGGCAGCTGGTTAGTGGTGGAGCTGTATCACACAATTAGAAAGCTTGCCAAAAATGTTTTAAACGTGCACTTGCCTGCAGTACACCATTCTCTGATCTTGTGTAGAGGGTGTTACGCGAGTTATCAATGGCAATCTGAACCAATGGGTCTAAACAAAGCGATGAAAATAAAGAAACGAGAAGGAGAGAACATAAGGAGGCTTAAATGTAGACTACATTAAAATGAACTAAAACATTAATCAGGTTTTAATTTTCTGCAACAAATCTGACAGATGATGTAACGACAACAAATGAGGAAAAAAAAACGAGATGAGAAATTCATCATTCTCTTCAGATTTAATCAGTCCATTCTTAAATGGACAAGTATTAAATTCTAGATGAAAAACATCTGAGATTAAAAAAGATGCATGTGACTAACAATCTGTTAACTGTAACAATCACAAAATGGAATTCATACCATCTTCAGAGAAAGAAAACTGTAGCAAGGATGGAATAAGAAAAGACAAATTGCTCTTTGAGTGATTGATCTTCCTGCAGCGCTGACTAAACCAACCAGCTTCAGCCTGATAGGCGATTTCATAAAGGCATCCATCCTTTCCTGCCATGAAGATACGCCCCAGGTCAGTGGCGGTTATAGACAGCATGTAGGTGTTGTCTGTAGGAAGGGTATAGAGCGAATCTGGAAGGAGTTGCATGGCACCTGACATACTGTCATTTAAACCTGCACACAGAGGACATTTAATCAGGGATCAGAAAGCAAACTCAATCAGTTGCTCATAGGAGTCAGAAAGCTTTACCTGTTTGAGCTTTGGGAAAGCTCAACCCCAGGATCATCACATCCACAGGTGTCGCCAGCACTAACAGGTAGTGGATGTGCGGCTGGAAAATGCCTGTAATAAGGTGATGTTTCAAGGTCAGTGACAAGATTCGAAATACGAATTAATTTAATTACACTTATAGGTCACTTTTATAGGTATACCATTCTGTTTCTGTACACACAGCCCTTTCTTCTACTTACTACTTACTTACTTATTATTTTTTTACAATAATAGTCATCAGGCATCAGGTTTTGGATGGGTGATTCGCAGAATTGCAATAACTGATGTGATGTATTAATGTGTGTTACATTGGTATGGTAGAAAAAGTCAAAGAAGTGCTGCTGGAGTTTTTGCACACTACATAACATACCTACTGTATCTTTTTAATCTATATTGTAGATGTTACATTATAAAGAAAAAAAGCATATCTGTTTTTGTGAAGTTTGTATTAGTCATCCTTTAATCCTTTGTCAGTTCTCACAGAACAATGCCTACAGGGTAATCACTGTTGGTTGTAGGAATATTCCCAGTCCAGCAGTGATTCTAAGGTGTTTAAAAAGTCCAGCTGCACTGCTGTGCCTGATCCATTTGTAGCAACACTACAAACACACCATCACTTCATCAGTGTCAGTGATAGCAATTATCACCCACCTAAGTGGGTTCTGAGAACCAAACAGTAACAAGTCGAATAACATAGCTAAATAACATATTAAGAATCAGATGTACCACATACACAAGAATTTTACCTGTTTTTGGTTTGACTAATCCAACTGAAAGGATAGTTTCACTGAGTCCATCAAAATATGCCACATCCCCCCTACAGAAATGAAATCACACAAACAATAAGATAAAACCAAAATATATTAATATTGTAATATTGTTTTTGAAATCTTTTGAAAATTTATTTAATTTTCAGTTTTACTAATACAAGTACTAGTGAGAAAAGTTGCAGCATAAAAGCATGTAGACAACTGATGATGTGTTATCATATTGTGGTTCATGCTCATGTCAGTCCTTACCCGTCCTCGTAGTTCCACATAAATATGTCGTTATCAATTGTTAGCCATGCCCTGCTGATCTCAGGGAAAACTCCCATCATGCAATTACACTGCATGTCTGCAAACATGTTAATGAAGGTAAAACACAGAGGGAATGTATTTAAAGACAATGAAACTCTAACACCATGATAAAGAGGATACGGCTGAACTGCTCCACGAGCTCCGGGGGCAAAGGGACCCTGTGCACAACACTCAGCTCTGGTAAATTAGGCACACTGATCAGCTCTGGCGTTTGTAGAGGATAATCCATATCTGACACACCAGAATGCGAGGGCATATCTGTTGAGATAAAATGCATAAAAATTATAATAAATATCAAACTAATCAGCTCAAAATGATTATACCCACTGCTGTGAGTGTATAATTTAAAGACTGTAATGAGGAGCTGCGAGTCATTTCTAAACCAGAATACACAACAGGGGCATCATGGACCAAAAAATATTTACGTACCAAAAATAATTATTTACCCTGAACTGCTTGATCTCTAGGTGCCATTAGAATTACAAGGGGGAACTTACTATATGATGGCACATTGAGCAACTCCGAGAGATCAGGGAAACAGCGGTCCTCTTGCAGGTGCTTGTCTGTCAGTCGAGCTGAGTTTTCCAGAGCCTCTTGCAGCGCAGCTGCCACACTGCTAGGGCCCAGGCTGGATGGCATGGCGGAACAGATGGGTGGGGTCACCTGAAAATGAGACTAGGGCACAACACTGATGTCAAAGCACTAAAATAATACCAACTATGGTGCTATACAGGGAGCCCTCTTGACTAAGTAATCTTAGAATAAAAAATTATTTCTACTGCTATAGTTAGTTATTCCTGAGTCACATGCTGCACTGTGTCAAATCAACCTCGTCTACTACTTAATTACTGGGCTTTATCAGCTCTGACTACTTTTCTTATGGGTTTTCGTTGAGGCATCATCAACGCTTTAGCCATAACTTAGCCAGAGCAGCGTGGCAACAACAATTACTGGACAGAACCTGGATCTCTGTTGGATTAGTTGTGTTGCAGATCTGCAGGATGACCTCATTGAACTTCACCTTTTTTTCCCAATTTTTAAAAAAAATGTACACCTGATCCTGTATAATCAGTACATGGTAGTCCCCTACTGAGCCTCAGTCTCTCCTCTTATATATATATATATATATAAGCACGGTGGCTTAGTCACATCCGCCTCTCAGCGTTAGGGATTCCCGGTTCGAATCCCCATCTGGGTGGAGTTTCCATGTTCCTCCGTGTCCGTGTGGGTTTCTCCAGTTAAATCCCACTGTCCAAAAACATGGATCAAGTCAATTGAGTTCTCTAAATTGCCCCATATAGAATGTGTCTGTGTGAGTGTGTGTGCCCAGCGATAAATTTGGCACCCTGTCCTGGGTGTATCTGCCCAGCGCCCGAGACATCCCCCCCCCCGACCCTAATAGAGGATAAAGCGGGAGATAATGAATGAATATAAATAGAAAGCGCCATTTAAATAAATGAGCATGAACTTGGAAGAGTGTTGGGGTCAGTAGGGTTCTTCCACACCATACCCCCCTCCAAGTCTCTGAAGATCGTGCACCGTGCAAAAACATAAAGTCATGCTGGAACCAAAACGGGCCTTCCCCAAACTGTTCCCACAAATCTTAAAGCATACAGCTGTTCATAGTGTTTCCTTTTATGAACCAGTGGATCTCGGTGATTAAAAGGTGTGTGCAAATATCTTTGTCTATATGGTATATCATAACAAAACTACTCGAACCCGATGAAGAAGAAACGTTTACGCCGCTGCTGTTTATTAGTTACTATTATTATAACTGTCAGTTAGCGTTAGCTTCATTAAGCTAGCCTTGTTGTTAAAGTCTTACCTCCTAAAGAAGCTGCAGACCCTAGAATTCGTGCTAAAACCTCTAAAAAGTGTATGTTTAATTATCCGGTGGGTTTATTGTGTAATCAGACCTTTCTACGGTTTATCGGATACTTACAATTTAAACCGCAACCGCCGGCTCGCGCAGTCCCGCCAAACTTGCACGCGCGACTGTGTGCATACAAGCGGCGCGTGAGCCTTTCCGCTTCCCGGTCATTCATAACTTAAAAGTAAAAAAATTATTAATCAAAAGTTTATTAAAGGAACTCACTGTGTCACTGTTAAATACGCGGTATTTATTTTATTTTAATGTGTTAAATGCCATCGTAAACGACGGTTGAAATGTTAATGCTGTGTGTACAGGCTCATTAAACAGTTCTTCAAACAAAAGAAAATAGATTTAAATGTTTAAATCTTTTTAAATGTTTTTCTTTTTCAAAGTGATTTTTAAAATCTCTTTTTATAAGGTTAGTTTATATTGCAAATTTGGCATGCTAGTTTTTTCGCCAATTGTTTTGTATTTTGTATTTTCTTCTCGTAAAAGTTGAGTTTAGGTGAACATTTATTCAGCGTTATGTTCATTCATTCATTCATCCATTATGTTCCGCTTCATCCTATATAAGGGTCGCGGGGGGGGTTCCCCTTGCCCATGCAGAGGAGAACGTTTCGGGCGCTGGGCAGATACACCCAGGACAGGACGCCAATCTATCGCTGGGCACACACTCACTCACACAGACACGCAGGCATACACACTCTATATGGGGCAATTTGGAGAACTCAATTGACTTGATCCATGTTTTTGGACTGTGGGAGGAAACCGGAGAACCCGGAGGAAACCCACGCCGACACTGGGAGAACATGGAAACTCCACTCAGAAGGGGATTCGAACCGGCAATCCCTAGCACTGAGAGGCGAACGTGCCCAGCGTTATGTTGTGTATTTTAAAACCTATAAACCAACCTTACAAACTACTCTGTGTTCACGTTTAATATTTATTCATTACACATAAAAGTTGCATTTTACTACAAGATGTTGTTCACACAGTAACATCTGTAACGCTGTATACTTGTGCGTGCTTTGTGTATATTTATAATATTCTTACTGTAAAGTGTTATTTCTGTGCCTCATCATTAGCATTTTAATGCACGTGTCCTGACATGACAAAAAAACTTGAAACGTGTTAAAGCTGTTGTTAAAAGTACAGAAGAATTAATTGAGTTTAATAAATGTTTACCAGTTAGGAAAACTAGTTAATATTTTTTTATTGTTTGCTTTGTGATTAACTTTAAAATAAATGCTTATACCATTTACATGCCTTTACAAATGTTACAGCTATTCTTAAGTGGATATAGATTTTCAATGGGTTTGTATATCTTTGTATAAGTGTGTGTGCAGAGAGAGTGAGAGATTGTTGATGGCCATTAAGAGACCTCTCTCTCTCTTCAGATGTGAATGTGTGCTTGACCTGTCCAGGGTGTCTTTCTGCATTTCATCCAATGAGTCAGGGCTATGCTTCAGCTTCTGGTTTGGTTCATAATCTTTTGATTAATACTAATAAAATCATCTATTCAATATGAACTGCAATGTGTGGTAATGGTTTTGGAATCAAATTTTCAAAAATCTTGTTTTTCAGCTGAGCTGCAAACAATGTTATACACGGGAAAAAAATTGTGCCTATTTTTTCTGGGCCTCACAATGAAAGTGGTGTCTGATAAAGCAGGAGGTATAAAGGTTCAATGTTATTAAGCACTTTATATGTTAATATACCCCAGTGATGATTCCTCCATAACTTCCATCAGATCTTAGATGAGCCCCATCATAAATCAATACTGTGCAGAGTTGACCTTAAAACCCAGGAAAAACTATATTTATTATATTTTCCTCATGTCATTGAACATGATAGGAGGAAAAAAGACAACAAAATAAGAACTGACATTATTAACAGCTTGGCCATTAAAAAATAAAAAAAGTCTCGCTCCATTATTCCTTTAGACCGCCTTTAGCTTTGATTACATCACACATTCACCGTGGCATCATTTCCACAATCTTTTGCAATGTCACAACATTTATATCTGTCCAAAGTTGCAGGTCTTGTATTGTTTACAACTCATTTGCAATTTGAGTTGGATGCACTTCAAAGGATCGATGTCCAAAAAATAAAATAAAATAAGCACAAATCAAGAAAAAAATCATATGAATCAAGTAATATTATCTGTGAATATAGTGAATAAATATACCCGGGAAGATTTCTTAAAATAAGAAAAAAGGTAAGACTAAAAACTAGATTATTTATCTTACCCAGAAATCTGTGAAGACAAAGAAAAGATTTGTTACACTTATTTAAGATTTTATGACTTGGTAACATTTTTTGCAGCGTGAACCCTTGAAACATGCCAGTGTTTTAAGGGAAGACAAATCAGTTAAGATCACAGATGAAATATCCTGGTTATTCAGGTCAGCTGACCTCATTCTTTGGGCACATAATGTTGTTGAACTCAGACCCAATCAGCTACAGCAACCTTAAATTCAGACAGAGTAACTAAGCTCAATGTGCGCCAGTGATGTCCTATTTGTAGACAAATTGTTCTGTGAATCATCAATTTGTACTGACTCTTTAAGGAGTCATTGAAATTTATTTAAAAATGACTGAATCAAATAGTTCTTCTTAATGTTCGAAAAACATTTTAATAATTTTACTTAAATATAATATAAACATAATAATAAACTTAAAATCATTACATGTGACAGTTTGATTTTAATGGACACACTAAGCCCATGAAAAACATCTGCTTGGTTGGTTGGCAGTGACATTTCACATCTTTGTATTAATTCTGTGTTAAATAACTGATGTAAGGTTATGGGGAAGGGGGGTTGCTTATATCGAGCTGTAGGAGCACTAAAAAAACAAAACAATAAAAGTCAAATGCAAACAAGACAAGTAACAAAGAGAAGTAAAAAAATTTATTGCAGTATTTGTTCCGCCAGAAGTGCTGGGGATCCCTTTTTTCTCTCTCTAGGGTGACCTAATACATCAAAATCTACATTTACAAAAAGAAAAAAAATCTCCCCCTGCAGGTAGGCCACAGATACTGCATGCTCTGCTTCAAACAGAATAAATTATGTCCAGGAAACTCCATTGTACAGCATGAGTAAACAAAAAAATAATAAGGAGTGAAACATAAAAGCAGAAGAAATATTTAAAAAGGTTCTTTCCCTGGACACTGAGCTAAGCTAAAGAAATCCATCCGGTGCTAGGTTTTAACTCCAAGAACACTTTATTAAGAACATCAACAGACTAATTTCCAACATTCACTTTAAGTTTATTTTTTAAACAGATTTTTTGTCAGAGATATAAACATTTTTGTTTTTTGTGTTTGTTGTTTTTTTCTGTTAAACTATGATACAGTGGGAGTAAAAATCACACAACCGAGTTGCTGCACAACAGCGAAGGAGCTCCCACACAATGTTTTCCAAACATTTCCTTCTAGATGTGTGTCTGGTTTAACTTAAAAGGTGTCCAGTATGCTTTCCTGTAGGTCCTTGCAGAGTCCCCACGAACGCCATCCGGTCTCCCCCTCTCCCCGTCCTCCCCCTCTCTCATCTTGACGGTGGAGCCGAAGCCTGTGTGATCTCGAGAGTTCTCCTGCCTTACTGTCCGGGTTTAGAAAATGTTGGATCCCAGTAAAGTTTGGCTGCTGAGAGTTGCTGTCGGATCGGATAGCTGCGGGTTGATTAGCTAGAGGTTCCCTCCTTGGCTGCGTACAGCGAGCGCAAAGTCTGCACCATTTTGTTAGTCAGCTTGTGCGCACTCGTCAAGGCGATTTTCTTGTAAATGATGTCCGACTCCTTGATCGTGTCCACCCAAGGCACCAGTTTGCGTCCGTCCCGCTTCTTGGCCTCGGCCCACGTGCCGGAGTACGAGCCGGCCATCCAGTGCACGCTGTAACCGTTACTTGTCTTCTGGATGACGCGCGCAATCTGCGGCCTGTCCTTGTACTTGGGGCAGCAGATGGCGATGACGTCCATGGCTTCTACCGTTTCGTTCATGTGACCCGACGGGTCAGCGGAATCGCCACCTCTCCTGGATCGTCGTGACGCCTTGAGGATAAGGAAATAAAAACATTAAAATGAGCAAACTGGGATAAAATTTTGAAACTCAAACTTAATCCTGTGAAAATCTGGGACTTACTCCACCCATTTTCTCATCTCCTTCACTATCCTCGTCGTAAGAGTCGGCACCCGCGTTGTTTTTCGGGCTGGAGCCTCCAAGGAGAGAGGTGATGGCTTTGTTTCGAGCGTGGTTGCTGGCTGATGCCTCGCCTTCTTCATCCTCTTCATCGGGATCCAAGTGCTCCATTAGTACCTTAAACTGTGGTGCGGAATGAATTTGAAAGTTTTAACACAAAATAATGTATCTAAAAACATTTAAAAGATTGGGTGTGACTTTGATGCTTTGAAAGGAAGCAAAGTGTCCATAGCAACGGATTGATACAAGAATCTAACAGCAAAATTTTTATAACATATTTACTTCCACTTGCAGGTCAGTGGTAACTAGGTCTAAACTAAAATATACATTAATAAATAATTAATATTCAAAATACAATAGGAAAAATGTAAACTACAATCAGAATCCATGTACTCAGTGGGTAAGTATATTAATTCTAGCTCCATTCTCTATTCGACTGGTAAAAATAAACACAAAACTCACGTCCAAGTATTGCTTGACGATCCTCCTCTTGACCTCGTACGTGAGCTCAGTGTTGGAGAGGCTGCTGGTCAAGAAGTCGATCGTCTGCCGCGGGTTGAAATGCACGTTGTTTTTTCTGTTCACTGCTTTGTCATACACTTTTGCCGACTCAGTGGGCGAGTACTTTTGGATTTTGCTGCAGAGAAAGACAAAGTAAGACAGGCTAAAATAAAGATTTTTCAATATGTTTCTAGGATCTGATGATGTAGGTCACAGAGCTTAGGTTGGTCTCTAAAGCAACTTTAGTGGGAAGGTCAACTGACCATAGAAACATGTTTACATAATCAGGAATCCCAAGGTTCTCAAAAGTTAAACCACCCACAGACAGCTTTTTACAAAAGAGTTAAGCATAAAAAAGCATTATAAGATTACTGATCTTTTAATTTATTGATTTAAGCCCTGATATTCCAGCTACTGACAGCTGAACATCACATATCAAAGCTCCAAATCAGTGTCTGCTTATTTACACAATATGAACTGTTAAAAAAAAGGGACATGAGTATTTGCTGAGGCAATGTCAGATTTGAAAGCAGGTAAACTTGGTGGAGATTTATCCAGGTTATCCAGGAAAGAGCTTGAATACTAAAGATTCATAAATAGGTGCAACCTAATGCCTTTGATCTTTATTAAAAAAATGAAAAGTTCAGGTGACTATGTGATTTTGACCAACCTCCTTTTAACTAAGAATAAATATGTTGAAATAACATAAGACTAAGCATTAAACAACTTGACAAACCTGTCAGAGAACCCATAAAGGTTCTTCAGGTGCTGTTTGAGCACCAAGAGGAGCAGGATGCCTTGAGAGGCGTTGGCAAAGTCGAGAAGAGGCAGAGGGTTGTCTGGAAGTCTGTCCATGACCTTCTCTACGTCCTCACCATCCAGGTCTGAGTCCGAATCCGAGTTCATGGCCCGCTTGGGCCTCTTGGACCTGTGGATGACTTCTTCATCTTCGCTACTGTTGCTTTCGCTGCTGATCTCACCCTCGCCAAGTTCATCTTCATCTTCAGAGATGTACCTCTTTTCTCGCTCCTTCTTCTTCTTCTTTTTCTTTTCTCTTGGCCTTGGTTCTTTTAGCAAAGACTAAAGAGATGACCGGGCACAATAGTCAATAAATAGAAATGAAAAAATAACATGGGTACATAGGTGTAAGTAACTGATAAAGCATGAGTACCTAGTTTCAGCAGCAAAGTTTGATATATTGACTTAGTTTAAGTAAATGATGCAATTTAAAAAAAGTATACTTAGTCTAATTGTTATAATTAGTCTAAATAACAATGAGTTGAGTGTAGACTTGAGTAGGTGCATACATCTGCTACTAAAAAATATTCAAACCTCATGTACTACTGGTGCATCCATTTGAGAATCTGCAGATTCCATAAAATGAATTTTAATCCTATAGAAAGACACCCACCTCTTTAAACGACTGTAGTAGATTGCTGCCAGACACAGACAGTGTGATGTCAATGTGATGCATAATGAATAGTGGCTCCTCCTGGGACTGGTAAGGGAAACACGCCAGGTTGTCAGCGATGAACAGCAGCATGTTCACCTCGGTCTTCTACAAGAAAACAGAAGCAGGTTTCATTTAGATGCAACCACCCAAGCAACCAACATATTACAAATGGCTAACAGACAAAAGTTCACATGAAAGTATATTAGACAAACTTACTGAACTGTCATCAAACAGATTCAAGAGCGAGATGAGGAAAGCTCTCCGATGTTGCCGGTTCCCCCGAACCATGGTAAAGAGGTGCGAGCAGAGCGCCGAGTTGCTCTCGTCTTGACGGAAACCACGGATTATTGTCTCCCGGGACCCGACTATAGCCTGTTGCACTTGGTAAGACATCTTCATTCCTGCCACAGCCTTCATCTGTTTTATACAGAGTTTAGTAAACAAACTATTAGTGACATGGCACAATATGAATTGTGAGATCATATGAAAAGCACAGGTGGTCCTCACATGAATGAATCCTGTGTACTTCTTATCAATATCCACCAGCTGCTGGTCCGCTTTGTTTCTCATTGTGGGCTCCGGATCGGTTCCCATAGCAATTAGGTAGGGTACGCACTATGGGAACATATCCGGGAAAAAAAACATTTAGACCTACTAAAACCATTAGAATATTGGAAAGTATATTATGAAAATGTTCAGACACTATGTTTCTGTACCTGCACTGGGTGAATAAGACCCTGGTTAAGCGTCAGCGCAATGACATTGAGGGCAAAGTGACGTACGCTGGACTGTGTATGGAAGAAGGCCTCTAACACTTGTTTGAGGTATAGTTGCATGATGGAGCTGCTCATACCCGAGGAGATGTCCCCCATCTCCTTCAGATCTTCTTGCTTAGATAATTTCTTCCCTGCAGTGTCCCAATGACAGAAATTGAGTTTATGTGAGTCCTGCACAGAGACAAGTCAACTAGGAACGTCCAAGAAGTCTTACATTCTCTGTCAGCCTCCTGCATCCTTGAGTCCTCCTCCTGAAGGTACGTCTGGAGATTCTTCAGAACCTGGATCTTTAGGTTTAACGACCTCTTTCTATCTGACAGCAGACCATTGTATAGATTCTTCACTTCTGGGACGAACATCAAGCCAGGGTGCTGAATGAACAGGAACCCTAGATGACACAGGGGAGAGACTTAGATAAGATATATAGGCTAAAGTTAAGAACACATTGCATAACAGGACAACTAACACTTACCTAAACCAATGATGGCCTTGGTTTGTACCTCCTCATCCTCATTTCTGGTAAAATAGAGAAGCAGCTCCAGTACCTTGTCCTTAATGACAACCTGTGGAGATAAGAAATAAGTATTGTAATAATACTGTATAGTAGTGTGTATATAAGCATCACATATAAGCATATAACTGCAGAATAGGATTCAGTATTTACAAGATCATAAAATCACCGTTTTCCAACATGGATTTGGAAATCAAAGACTTGATTTACACAGCTGTCTGGATTTGTTAATTAGTTCATTATGAATGAATTTGTGTAGATTATGTAGCAGGTGTTCTTAATAAGGGGGTCTTTTCGTGTTAAGGCAAGTTAAAAGATTTAGAATGCGCTACTGTATGATAAACTTACCTTGGTATTTCCTTTAAACTCCTCCCGGTCAAAGTCAAAGTGCCTGCACAAAGCTCCCACAGTGAAGAGTGAGCGCAGTAGGGCAGGCTTGTTGGACACTAGGACTGTGCTGTTTGAGTCTTCCTGATGTTGAGTTTTCAGCTTGTTCAGTGCACCTGCACAACATTAGTTTATTTTGTATGGTTTATCATTTACTCTGCATTCAGAATAGTATAATATCACAGCCAATTATACACACTAGATTAAGAGAGAACTTTTTTTAATTAATTTAAAATAAATAGCACTGTTTGTATTATTTGCTGTATTAACTCCAGCAGACAACTGAATAAAAATTTAACAGCCTGCATACCATAGTATCGGTTAAAACAAGCCCAGACGAACTTGTAATTGTGTGTGACCTTGTTTACAATGGCTCCTAGGCAGCTCACACAATGCTGAACAACCTAAAAGAGCACAAACAAGGAAATCAAAGTTATACATCATCATGATAAACAAGGTTTTCTATTGGGCTGAAAAAAAAAACGTTTAATACACACCGTCATGCCATATTTGATGATGAGCTTCATCAGGTCTTCCTCAATAGTGGTGAGAAAGGTTTCACTGGGATGATCCATCAGAGGAACCACCAGCTCCAGGATCTTTGCCACATTGCAGATGACCATAAAGTCATTCTGGTTCTGTGATTACAGAAAACAAAACATTAATTCATTTTAACCTTAGAGATTCCAACATGGACCACAAGATGGCGCAGATGTTTTAGATTTGAATGCTTACGTTGCATTTGGTAGTAAGGTAAGGCTGCATGGTCATGGCGTGTTTCACCATCAGCTGTGCACGGATCTTGCTGAAGAGGTACAGTGTGGTAATGCAGGCCACCAAGCGATTAGAGTTCACACCCTTATTCTCACAATCTGCAGACAAAAGTCTAATGAGTCTATGAAATCGTATATATTAAACTATTACATTTATTAAGCTTCAGGTTATTTTTTAATTTTAGGGTTGGTGGGATTTACAGCACATCACTTTATCCAATGAAGATTCATCTGAAATGAAACTCCAGTAGATGCAAGTGCACCATAGTCAATAATTCATTAGTAATGCAGACAAATGGTAATTAGTCATTTACTAAGACACTCAGTCACAGATAAATTCACAAGTTTGTCACTTAAATAGGACCAACTGATTTTAAAACTTACAAATCTTAATACAAACAACCAACGACAAAAATCCAACCATGTTCCCAGTGATGATACAACGTTACCTAAAATGACACCCTTGATACATCAACCAATTCAATTACATTAATAATCCTGCTGGACAGTGAATGAATATGATTGGTTAGAGCTTGTTGCAGTGAAATGGAGGTGTCTATGTGCAGTACCAGTGAGAGACTCCTCTTCATATTTAAGGATGTGCTCCACTAGATTGTCGACGAGCTGAGCGCAGGCCTTTCGCGTTGGTTTGTATGAGGTGTCTTCCTCGGTCTTTAGTAACTGCACCGATATCAGAACGCATGTTAACGTAACAAAAGAAATGCAGAGAACCCCAGACAAATTTAACATTCGGCTTGAAGACTCACATTCTGAAGCAACTGTTCAAACCAGTCATAACCAGAGTCCCTGCATGCAGATACCTGTGGAAACAAAATCTCTTAAAATCTCTCAAAATCTCAGACAGCAATGAAGTCTGTGTGTGGTATCACATGGAAAGCAAGAGTTCGATTTAGAATAAAAAAGCAGCGTACAACATCTGTGATATTGATGATTTTTCTGGTCATGGCTTCTTTATCATGGTTTGGAGTTGGTGTGAACCACAGTTTCTGGAATGTTTCGTTGACCAATTTCTAAAGAGGAAAGAAATAAAGGTGCATTGTGTCTAATTTTAAGTCAGTTGATCTCTACTTTACATTAATATGAAATGACACTCACCTTAATGCCTTCCTCATCATTAACCCTTCGGATCATCTTTACACACATTTCGGTGATCTTGTTAAAAGTTGGCTGCTCCAGACAGATGTCTCTCAAAATCTTAATGACCCTTTTCCTCACACTAATGCCTGTATCCTGTAAAAAGACAACCCAAAAATGAATTCAGCATCAAGCATTGTTTTTTTTTAATAACCTGTAGATGGCAGCATTGCGCCATAGAGGAAATTACCCAAGATGAACTTTCATACTCAGAATGAACTGTAATCTGGAGAGGACAATGTTGTCTGCTCAGCAGCAAGTCTTACTTTTAAGGCTGCAAGGAATCAAATTTGCCACTGAGACCTAAAAATGTCACTTAAATCCCTTTGTCTTTCCATACTTTTTGAGGTTATACATTCCTCTGCTGCATATAATTATCTGGATAATTACATCACTGTACAAAGTCAATTAAATGTCCATAGGATAACAAGCCGTCGCAGTCCTGTTTAAAAATGACTGTGACTCATGACAAAGATTCAAATATTTACTAAAGCCATGTTTACAGATGAGATTTGTTAAATTGTTACAGCTTAACTTAAGCAATGTATGTGATGTTTTGATCTTTACTATGACTGTGTCTGCTCTGAGACCATATATGAAGGCTTGTGAAACTGAAACTAACCAAATGTGCATCAGCAAAAAAAATAAAATAAAAAAAAAATAAAAATAAATTTAAAAAAAACCACTTGAAATCAGATACAGTATTACCGATCTCACTCAGCATGGACACAGATCACATACACATCTGATTTCATGCACCAATTACTTATTACTGTTGTAATAAATGAGATGCGTAGACATATCACAATAGATCAAGATGCAGGTCTGAAATAGATCTGATGTACAGTATAAATGTAGCCTCAATGTTATTGAAAGCTATTATTGCATTTGCAAATAAATATTCAACTATATTGATACAAATATTAATTTAACTGGTTAACAGTAAAAAGTTGATGACTTTTGCTTCGTATTTTTTTTTTTTTTTTTTTATTCTCAAAATAAGAAATAAATAAAAGAAAAGCCAAAGCAACATACCAGTATCCGCTCAATAAGCATGTCGTAGTACTGTTCAGTCAGCTGTGGACGGCTCAGCACAAATCGTCCAAGCAGCTCCACAGCAGCCTCGCGCACACTGGTGGAGTTATCCATGAGTCTGCCATGAACACCCCGTTGCATGTCCGACTGCAAACAAAAATCCATTTTAATGTGTACATGTATTGCTTATTACAACAACTCTTTACTTAAAGCAATATAATGACAATGTGTCATCACGAGCTTATTTAATCTAAAAAAAAAAAAACAACACTTACCCGAGCCAGAATGCTGGGGTCCACGGCAACGACCTCAGACAGACACTTCATCGCTTTCGTCCTCACTGCGATGGCACTCTCTCCAAGCACTCTGAGGATCTGAGCAACACAAAGCAGCAGGGGTCTTTATTGTGGCAAAACATTGCAAATTAAAAATTTTTGTCTATTTTGGAGACAAATTTTCCGGTCATCAATAACATTATGATTTATATATAGTCACTTGCAGACACTTTTAATTAAAGCAATTCGCAAGTAAAAGTCAAGTATTAAATGAATTGGAGTAATGCCTAAATATCCCCCCCCCCACATCCCTGGGACCCGGAACCTTTTAACAAAAAAGACACAGATGGTAAGATTAGTACAAGTGCTTGTGAAAGAGATGCATCTTCAAAGTGGCTCATGAAAATGAAAAATGTCTTCATATTACAAACAGAGGTAGAAAAATCAATTAACCATTTAGCAGCAATAAAAGAAACAGAGTGCGATGATAGATCTAGGGTGAACCTTAAGAGAGAAAAAAAGAAGTTAAGTAAAGAGGAGCTATTCTTAGATTGTCCCATAGAACAGGTGGCCAGGTGTCCCATGATGTCAGAGACTTGTACTAAATGTGGGCAACTACTGAAAGTCAAGAGAGAGAAATGTGTAGAGGTGTTGTTGGTTGAGGTGTGATCATACAAGATCCACGTGCTACATGAACAAATGTATTTGACACTAATTGCGCAAAATTAGCATAATTGTAACTGTTTAAGAAACACTAACCTGGGTAAGATAAATATCAAAGCTTTGTGCAAACGGCCTCATAGAGGCCAAATAACGCACAACTAAACAGGCGTCGTCATAGTCCACGGTATCAGAGTTCATTCTATAAAACAGAAAAGATCAGTTTAGATATTTTTTTAAACGTGTTCAGAAAAAAAACAAAACATTCTGCAGTTTTTTTACTTCAGTGTTCCAAAATGCGACGGAATGGTCCTGATGATAGAGCGCAAGAATTTCTTCCGGCCCTCTGCTCTTTGCATGATCTCGCCCGTGGTCTCCACATCCTTGGCATGATGCGCTCCCTCGGTTCCATCTTCGTCCTTCTGGTTCTGCGTCTTCATTGCCTTCTCAGTCTCTGTTGTAGTGTCCCTGAACCACTGAGCAATATAGAACTTCCGTGCAAACTGAAAACACAGAGGGTACCAAGTCAATATTCAGGCATATAGAAACAGAATATCAATAAAGTCGTGGTAACAAGTTCTTACCAAAAGTGAGGGGTCCGTCTCTACATTCTCATCCAGGTAGTCCAACAGAGCCTTCTGCAACTGCTGGGTCTCATCATTGCCTGAAGCCTGAATGAGAAACACACAACAAAAGAATTAATAATGAGAAAAAAAGAACATCTCTCTTAGTGGTGAATGAAGAATGTGAAGGTGTTTTTAACCATCCACCTCTTTGAGAATGCGGTCTATTGATCTCTGGTCCATTTTGCTGGTGACGGCATCTTTGCGCAGCCGAGCGGCGACAGTACCCAGGTAGTCCAAAGAGGCCACTCTTAGTGCCATCTCTGTCTGTTTGTTACTGAACTGATGCACCTGCAAACAGGACACATACGTACAGTTAAAAACCTCTCTTCAATTAATTACAGCCAGCTTTAATAAAGTATAAAAACACCATTTTGATAGCTACAAAAAATCTAAACTTCTAAACTGTACTTACCAGTAATCTACCCAGGAGACTGAGCAGCAGTTCAGCAGCTGGCCACTCTGGTTTGTTGACTGTAGAGAGAAGATCCTGTACAAAGTTTTCAAACAAGGGCCGATAGTCTTCTTCACCTTGTTTGCTGCCACACCTGAAAGACAAAAAGTTAAAAAAAATAAATTAAAAAAAAGTATGATAGCGATATGAACTGCACTGGAGATTCAGTGAACCTTCAACATTGCTTCTGATATCTTACTTTTTGAGAAAAACAGAGAGAAAATTCTGCGCCGTTCGCATTGCGGTTTCATACGAGTTTGTTATGAGGACGTCCTGATCCACCTAAAAGTAAATAAATAAAAATACATACAAAATCAATTCAAGACTTTACTGCGAATGCTCAAAGGTCAGATGACAAAAAAAAATAAAAAGTTTTTTTACTAGATTTTTGCTCTTACTTTTTTCTCATACTCATCATCAGTGTTGTCTTTCTCAGTGGGCAAATGTACCACACACTGTATAAGCTGCAGCACCAGAGCCGTAACCATCTGAATGTACATAGGTTCCCCGTCTGTGTCGCTGCTGTTTAACCTGACGAAGCAAAAAATAACCAAAAACATATGAATGAAACTATTACAAATAGTGAGCAATGCTGGCTAATATTTTTGGCTAATTTTATAAGACAGGGCAACCAAGTATAAACAAAGTTTAATTTAATTTGAAACTGTTTCAGGAACTGATCAGCACTTTCCACGTACCGGAAGTTTCTCAAGCTCCTCTTGCTAGTGGGTAGTCTGGCAAGTGATGTGAAGATCTCCTCCAGGATCAGCTGCCTGTGCTTCTCATACCGGGAAAAAACCTGGGAAAAGAAGGGCATCATCCAGTTAAAAAAATGCTGACTAATAATAGATGAAAAAAATAACGCAAGGAGTAGAAACTCACAGCAGTGACCAACTTAATGGCACAGAGCTGAAGCTCGCTGACATTTTCCACAAAAAATGGAGTGATTCCCATGGAGGAGACCTGCAAAAGCAGAGAGAAGGATTAGTTATGCTGTGATCCTATTTACAGAAATCATTTGGTGTGGACGAGCCATTACTGACCTGCAGGATTGTAGTGTCAGTCAGCAGCTGGATCTCCAGCAGCTCTGAGATGTTGCTGACAATGTCACACACTTTGTTGTAGAGCATGACGATCACTCGTTGCTTGTGTGTGGAGCACTTGGCTCGCTTGGCTTTCGAACTCAACATCACTCCTGTCAGAGGCAGAGAAGATGATTAAATAAATGAAGTTGTTAATAACATTGGAAATTTGGCACAGTAACAAAAGGCAGTTAATATTAAATAGACTTTGTATTAAATTAGGTTGGAAGAATCATTACTGTCTGTCAAACTGAAATGATATATTGGTTGCAAAACCATGCTGTATGTGACTGTGGAATCCACTAGAGGGCAGTGTTAATGTAAATTTAAAAACAAGAAAAGTTCACATAAAAAACTTTAACAAACCAAAACAGAAAACAATGAATCTGCTGAGAGTAATTTAAAGTATCATTGGTTTCATTATCAACACAGTCGGTATCAGTAGTGCCGAAAGACTAATCACTAATAAAAATTATTGATGATGCAAACAAGCCCTGGTACAGACCTCCATGCGGGTCCACTCTGTAGACAGGGTCATACTGCGGGTAAAGTGTGTTCTGCAGGTGGAACTTGGTAAACTGTAGCACTCTCTCGATCACATCCTCAATGTAGACGGCCTTGGGCATGCGCAGCGAGGTCATGATGTTCAGAGCTGTCAAGCAGGAGTCGGCTGATTTGGTCACTCGCTCCATGATGAGGTCCCGCCACAGGCGCTCCTCATCCTCTGCATCGTTGTCCTGATGAAATACAGGCAGAATAATCATGGTCATGGTCATGGTTCTCCAACTGTAAACTATGAGTGAAGGCAGGTCTTACGTGATTCATCAGTGTGGAGAGTTTGGACCCGTCCTGGATGTTTTTCTCCAAAATGCCCAGCACCTTCACCAGTTTGTCAGATGTAATCTGCACAGCAAAAAAAAAATGAGTTGGGTTAAACAAAACTTCATGTTCTACATTCTGAGAAGGTGGACAGTTTCACACAGTACCTTATTTGTGATTCCCATGGCTTTGATTTTGGCCGATTCACTGCCCAACTCCGCCAGCTGATGTTTACCAAGGAGCAGCTCCTGAGGAATCTCATCATCATCAGCAGCTAATAAAGCAAAATGTGATAGAACTTATGATTTTAACAAAAATAGCAAGTTGAAGAACAATTTGTTCCACAATTAGCCAATAAACAAATGCACCACGTAATACATTTTTTTTTATCTAAATAACATCCAGTGGAATAATTATTACATTATACATACATAATTATACAAAATTATAATCAAAGCAAATACAACAAACCAATTTATAGAGACAAATTACAGTTTTAATTGCAGTTTTTTATCATTATGATTGAAATGATTGGCTGGCTGACCCTGTGCTCTGGCTTTACCCATTAATTTTGGATGCTTGTATGTTGCTTTAAATAAAAGTCTCTGCAAAATGAAATAATGTAAACTGGCATAATCTGGTGTTTAATTTAATGTTCTAAATAACAAACATTAAAATTTGTAATTTTCTACAAGATCCCAGGTGCTACTTTACTTCCTGCAAGTAACAGGTTGCAAAATCATTCAGAGCAATCATTTAATGAATTATTTGACGACTTTAGGCTTCATACTTAATGCTGTCAAATCCACATCCTCCAGGTTCTCCAAAATGTTGTCCATGCTTGCCAGAAATCTTTTAAAAGTGGAGGAGTCCATCATTTCTGTTCAGCGGGAAAACATTAAATCACGAATTAGTAATAAAAATTAGTTTAACATTTATAATAATATGTAGTGACAGGACTTACCTTCAGGAGTGAGCTTGGGTTCGTAGGCTTTCCTCTTTTTCTGCTTCTCCTTCATCTTCATCTTTTTGATTACTGAAAAGTAAAGAGCATAACATCAAACCCTGTGCGTCTACGAAACCAATGAAACCCTTTGGCTTATGAAAGCTTACTGTCGCTCATGCTGGGAGGTGGAGTCCCATCGCTAGAGTCATCCGGACTGTGGTCTCTGTACCGGCTGCCGGAACCCCTGCGTCCACCTTCCTGGTGCCCTCCACTCCGTCTGCGATCACCAGATCCCCGTCGGTCCTCATACTCCCAAGCACGGTCCTGATCCTTTTTTGATTTCTTTGGAGCTGCTGAGAAATGTGAAAGTAAAGAATTTATTCACAGTTCTATTAATTTCTCAGATTAACTAATCCACATCAGGCTCCAAAGTATATAAGAATGCAGCTGCTTTCTAAACAAGCTTTCTAAATAAGATGATCATCACATCATTACAACCAACAACACCTTTCTACACTATTGCTTGTGCAGTTGTGCACAAAAAAGCCCATTAGTTTGGGATAATCACAGTATATAAAATAAGGCTGCTTTGATTAAGTGTTCGCAGACTCTCCATTTTAGATGTTGGCACTGTTACTGCCAGTGTTTAAAAGGTTACAGACTTCAGGTGTGGGAAGATGAACTTTCAGGAAAAGAGAGAGGCTTAAGTGCATTAAATGCATCCCATAGCTTACTAAACAATTGTTGGATTTCCACCACAAGAAATATGCTGACATAACAGCCAACATTCACATTCTTTATGGGACAAGAAGCATTCAGTCATGCTAGATGGAGAAGATGATCAGATAAGAGATATGGGTTAGTATTTCCATTTTTCTTTGCCTGCCTTCTTAAGAGTCTTATTCTGATGATGTTTTTCACATGTTATGAGAACTGAATTCACAGTTGTGTTTTATATTTTAATACAGTCAGTAACAAGAGTTTGCATCATCAACAAAAATTTGTGTGCTTGCTTGGGAACCTGATGAAGTTTAGCACAAGAGAGGGCACCAAATAAAGTCAGTCCATCACAGCACTAGGCAGGCAAAAGGACAATTTACAGACAATTTTAGTAACTCCACTGAAATACATACATGTGGAGAACAAACAAACTTTACAAAAAATTGTACAAAATAGCCAGTTCTATCTAGGGGTCAGACCCAATCCTCCTTTTTTATTTATTAATTTTTTTTTACAATAATAGGCAGCACAACTCATTAAAAAAAGAAAAAGAAAAAAAGTGCTGCTTATAATAAAGAACACCTTCACCCAGTTCAACATAAACACAGAACACGTTCCCGTCGTTAAAGC
This sequence comes from Corydoras maculifer, assembly GCA_019802435.1. Lineage (NCBI taxonomy): Eukaryota > Metazoa > Chordata > Actinopteri > Siluriformes > Callichthyidae > Corydoras > Corydoras maculifer. The sequence goes on along the minus strand of JAFMOD010000019.1, from coordinate 1,463,866 downwards.
AGTAGAGCGCTAGGCTTTATATGAAAATGACTTCATTCTAACTCCACATTTATACATAAAGAATTTGACTTACACTCCGAATCACTGTCATCATTCGAGCTGACCTCAGCGTACTTGGGTTTCTCAGTGGCAGTACTGCGCTTGCGTTTGTTCATCTTCACCCTCTCACACAGGGGCATCGTAGACTCGATTTCTGCAAGCAGATGAGGAGGAAGCTCCTTGAGCACCGACTCATCAATGCCCCCTTGAAACAGGTTAATGAACACTGTTATTGGTTTAGTTAAGAGAATGGCGGCACTCCAAGTAAAACCTTTAAGCGAAATGTAAAGGCACTAAGCACATGTTAACATTTCCAGATGTTGGTGTAACATCTTGGATCTGAAGTACAATCTGAAATTCTAAGACCATTCGGCAGCTTCTAAAATGAACCACTGGCTTACCTTTCGAGGACTTGCCAAACGATGATCTATTCTTGCTGGATTTGGAGCTGCCAGAGTGTCTTTCCTTGATAATTTTCCGCACCTCATCAAAAGACAGCTTTTGCAGCACCACCACAGGCTTGGGCCGCTTGGTGATCTCTTCGAGTCCAAGTCTCTCTAGCTTGACCCGTGGCTGGGAAAACATCTCCACAGCTGGCCTGTTGTCCAGGTTACCATCTTTCCCATCCTTGTCTCGCTTTATCTTAGGAATGACAAAGTTTTTTAGGGCACCCGACTTGCCCCCTAAAAGGTATTCAGGGAAGTCCATAGGTTTGCTGTCGGAGGAAGGTTTGGAGCTGTCGCTGCTTTTACGATGCCCATCGGAGCTCCGTCTCTCCTCCTTGTTGCCAAATGATTTTAGTTCCGGTCGGGACCGACTCAAATCTGGGCCACTTTTTCCTTCCTGTTTTACACGGGGACTGTCGGGTCGGGAGCGGTTCTCAGGAGAGCGTCTGTCCCTGTGTTCCCTGGAATCTGGTCGGTGTTTCCTCTCTCGGTCTTTGTCTCGGTCACGGCCTGAGCGCTCCTGGTCCGATCGGCTGGAAGACTTGGGTGTTTCTGGCCTTCGGATTTTGGAGCCATCACTGCTGCGTTCCCTTTCTCGTTCTCGATCTCGATCTTTGAGCCTTTCTTCTTTGTGGCCATCCCGTGAGACCTCCGGTCGCCCATCAGGCTTTCTCTGGGTTTCAGGTCGGACTTTATCTGGCTTGCTGTCATGTCTGTGCTTTGAGTCTGATTTCTTTTCTGAGCTTTGCATTTTTCCAGTGGAGTCCCGCCGGCTGTCCTGTTTGTGTTTCGGTGTCTCAGGATGACCGTCCGAGCTACTTTTCTGCTGTTTGATGACATCAGGTCGGCTTTCTCCCGTCTTCTGGACCTCGCCGTCCGTCTTGGACTTTAGTCGCAGGACCCCGGATGAGTCTGCACTGTCCTCGGAACACCGCTGGGCTTCTTGAGCAGGTGCTGTTGAATCAAGCTGCCCCTCCGTTCTACCTGCCTGCTGTAGATCTATGCTGACCATAAGCGCTGGGCGATTAGCCCCATTGCTGGCTGCACTGGCCTCCTGTGGAGTTGGTTTGTTTCCAGCACTGCCTCCGCTGCCCACACCAGGTCCTCCTGCAGTGCCAGCAGCACCAGGCTCCTGAGGATAGGAGTCCTGCTTCCGCTTCTTCAGGGGTTTGTCTATTTCAAATAAGCACAAAGGAAAAACGCCAATAAGGCTTACAGGTGTAACAATAATCACCACAAAATCTCTGATTCTGTGCTAAATTTATAACAAGTCCTCTAGTATCATTTAAACACACAACACATGTTTATTATTTGCTTTATATTTAGTGCCAAGGTTCTATTTTTAGTAAATATTAAAGAAAGATGCCACAGACCAAACAGAACACCGTAACATACCTTTGTCCTGAACCTCCTTAGGGCAGCGTTCCCGTTCGTTGGCCGACTCGCGTTCTATCCTTTCGATTTCGGCCAAGGCATCTAATTCGGCTTCATCGTAGGGTGTCCCGCTTACTGCTCCAGGCTGCTTGGCTGCAACAGCACCAGTGTTCTGCAGCACCGTGACCTGCTGGTATCCTGACTGCTCCCGAAAACTGTTGCAGGGCAGATCATTTTCGCCGTCCGAGCCCTGTTCGGCATTAGCGCTTAGGAGCTCGCTGGGCTGCTCTGCCTCTGCGGACTTCACCCGTGAAAGCTTCAGCGTCAGCTTGGTGGAGTCTTTGGAAGGTGAGCTGACGATGTCGTACATGGCTCCTTTATCGCCCTCCTCTTTTATCACCTTCTTTTGCTTTTTCTTTCGCTCAGGCGAGTCCATCAGGAGGTCAGGAGCAGCATCCCGCGGTGAGGAGTAGGGTGGAGGCGACTGGAGGATCAGAGGTGGCCGCGATCCAACTACAACAAAAAAAAAAAAAACACAAACATACAGCATTATGATTTGATTTAAGCCCTTTTTCACAGTACGTAAGTGGATCTTGGTGCTTTAAGTTACCTTTTGGAGTTCCTTCACTTCCAGCTGGAGAGCACACAGACTGGGGTGATCGGAGAGGGAAGGAGGCATTTCTCATGGAAGGGTCACTCTCCTAAAATGCCACCAGATGGAAAATTCTAATTCTGCTCAAAAACCAAAAGTTTTGACTAATAGCTCCTTAAGAACTCACCTCATTTCCAAGCCGGTGAACTATGTTCATGTACTCTTCGTTGGAACAATGCCGGGCGTTGTGGTTGGCCGAGGTACTTGACATTTGCCCAGAAACTTTATTGTCATGTATATTTCTCATACTGCCAGGCACCATAGGGCTAGCCACGGAGACTGGGGGGGAAAATCATCCAAATTTACCACAGTAATATACACTGCATTTAAATTTTCTCCTGGATACAAACATCTTCAGTCAGCAATAGTACAGCAATGGCATACAGCCCAAAAATATGCACAGGTGAACTTCCATTCTTTATAAATGAAGCATAGCCCTGTAAATTATCTCTAAGTGATTTTACATGATTTACCCAGAGGATGTGTATTGGTATTACGGCCTTCATATCATACCAAATGCTTTTAACTGACCTTGGATTTGTTGGTGCTGAGAATAGCTGGGAGGATGAGGGTACTGCATGTAGCCGGCAGGGCTCTGTGGGGCGTAGGGACTGGGTACAGGGCTGTTTTGCTGGGGCATAAATCGGGCACTGGAACCAGTTTGTGGCTGAACAAAGCGACTAAGGCCAAAATAAAAACATATTAACAAATAAATAAATGTATAAACCATGAAAATGTAATATTAAAACAGCAAGATTTACTAAATATGTAATAACTGCCATGGTAAATATAATACCTTGGAGGGCTAGGAGTAACAGTGGTTTGCTGGTAGTTTGTAGATGCCGGGCTGCCGTGCATGGAATTTTGAGTCATCTTGTATGGTGGCATCATTGGCTGTTGCATTATACCTTTAATGACAAAACAGACCATACATTCCCTTACAGCTCAAAAAGTGAAGGTTACCTAATTACCATTATTAATTGCATTTTTAAACTAAAGCTGTTTACAAATATATATATATATATATATATATATATATATATATATATATATGTGTGTGTGTGTGTATGTGTGTGTGTGTGTGTGTGCATGCGCGCACGCAAGTTACTTTAAATTTGGCTGGTTGTAAATACGAAATGAATTGCCACTTATGTTCAACAAGTGAAGTTATATGGACAAATATTCTTTGAGGTAATTAACTGTGGTTTACGGGGTTCAGGTTCCCTTTTAAGCCAACATTTAACCCAACATAACGCAGCATTTTAAAAATTATTTTGCTTTTTTCTTGTTCTTTTTTTAAAATGTAATGACACTTTACATGACACTTTGAAAAATTTACCACAATAAATTTACAAAAAGCCTAGTCAAGCCTTGCACTCTGCTCCATTGTGTTCCGAGTCAAAACCATTGTCTCCATATCCCCTCCTTAGTGCCCTAAGCCCCAAAACAAAAAGGCATACTTTTCTCCCTGAAGATATTGGGGTTCCTGGACAACACTGCCTGCAGCAGCACTGGCATGTCACCCTCCGGGTCATCACTGCCCAGGTTGTCCTTCAGCTCTCTGTCATGAAGGATTAATAAAATTAATTTGTGTATTGCATGAAACACAGTAGACATGATTGGCAGACGTGCAAAATACCCACATGTGCTCGGTGGAAACCTGGTTAAGGCTGTGGACGAGCTGAGAGACAAGGTTGTCATCCCTGCGAGCCAGGAGACAGCTAACCTCATCAGCGATCCTCCCATTGTACAGCAGGCTCTTAGTGGTGGTGGCAGGGAGAGGGGAAGGTAAGGGCAGCTGGTTCAACACTGCAAATAGATGGGAAGGAATCTGCTTAACATAGTCTCACTGTAATTTTACAGGTCTGTGTGAAATTAGAACAAGAACAAACAAAGGTTTTGAGGTAATTACATTTTGTTTTAATTTTATTCTAGACACACACATTATATTAGACTACATTTGGATGCAGATTATATTGCTGGCCATCAGGACAGCAAATAAGTTTAAAGAATTAAAAAACATTTACAAAATTATCACAAATATGAGTTACTTGAATGTGGGCAAACGATGTAGTGTTGGTTGGTTTACTGAAACGGGTTCTGTCAAAAATACATTTGTAAACACAGTGTTTTGAGTTTTCTCTTTATTTATTCATGTCCAATTCCCATCCATCAGGCATCTCTCCTCTACCACAAGACAGATACCAGTAAAGTGTGAAAGATGCTACAGGGTCCTTATCACAACGTTGGCAGTAACACAGCATTCTTAAGTGTCTTGGCACTTTTAAGAAAGTGCTTCACACCTGGGTAAATGCTATAAGCACTCCCTATGAGAGAGATAGTGTGAACTGATCCAGCCACATGTGCCTGGAAGACAGCATTGACTCAGCAATGCAGCAGCCAATTGCATTCCCTCTGGAATCCTTAGGCATGAGAGCAGTGGAACACACCCCCACATTACAAGAAGTGGGTATTCCACTTGTCTTAGACTTTCCAAGAAAACATCTGCAAATTAAACTTTTGCTTTTATTAACATTACCGGGAACTCCTTCTCTTTAAACCTAGGAATTTCAAAATGACACGCAGCATCTTTTGCTATATGTGTTATGAATATATGAATTTTCTTTTCCCCCAAATGAAAAAAAAACAGCATGAATGGAAAGTGCAGATCTAAGCAATGAAACATGCTGTTCTCACTAACCTCTTTGTACCAATTATATTTATTAATAGGGATAAAGGTTCTTTAACAATTCATATTAGGAGGATGCCCCAAATGTTACAATAAATTTTAATAATCGGTTAATTTATTTTTGCTGTCTATGCTCATTAAGATCTATCTATGCCAGTTAAGGTCACAGGGTGTAAATGAACCTGTGCCTGTGAAGCAAAAAAGCAGGGTGGTCAGTCAAACACCAATAACAAGCAATCCAATCGTTGTATCTTAAAATAAATTGAGCTTTTATGTATAAAACAACAGGTCTTGATTTATTTGTACCATTACATGACACATAATGACCCACTTGTGAATAAAGACATTTTTGTGCCCAACTTTAATATACATTAAATTTACTAATTAAAACTCTACATAGATGTCAGACAGTTTAAAATAATCCTTTAGATAAGGAGTTTGTGTGCTCTTTTCAAAAGAGACCCTGGTTTCCAGCTGAACTGGTTTGTGTGTGTATGTGTGTCTACACGGCAATAGACATTTAAAAAGTGAAACGTGTATAAAAAGGGTAATATAAAATCAATGTATTATAACAGTATAATATAATGTAGGTAGCAGTAAAATATAGGTGATAGTGTGGTGACACTATCACATTTATATGCACTTCAATATAGAGAGCATTAAGGGCCGATATTTGCACAATACTGTAGACTTCAAGCTGATTTTAGCTAGATGCTGGTTTTGTTATGAGTCATTCACAACTACTGCTATTACTTCTTGGATCTTTAAAAGACCTACTGCTTTTTTAGTGAGTCATAAATTGTTTCAGCTGAAACAGAAAACGGAAACCTTCACCTAGTAAACCGGTGTAAAACCATACAACGGAAGTTACATATTAATAGCCAGTGTATTTGTGTGTGTTACGTACAGTCAGTGAGGCTAGCAATCCCAGCAAGTGTGGTAATGGGAACATGAGGCATATCCCCATTCATGCTGAAGATGGGGGTGGGGGGTCGTGTCGATGTGCAGGATGCTCAGTGTCGCTGCTCTCCAACCAGCCTTCACATCTCCCTTCTGTGGGAAAAAACAAACATGAAAATAAAGATAAGATTACATATAAAATCTATAATATCTGCAAATTGGAGAACACAAAATAGTCAATTACAGATGAATTATTTAATGAAACGTTCTGCAATCCAGATGGTGCCCTAAATACTTGTCATCTATTTTTATTTTTTTTGTGGAGTGAATGTTTATTATTTTAGGTCTGCACCTCCACAGAATGACTAAAGAACGCATATGTAAAACTTAAGACCCTTGAAGAGTCTTTTGGGCAAATGATTATATTATGACATTCAAAACACAATCTATACCAATGGTGTATATATATATTTAATTTAAGTAAAGAGATGTACTGGCAAAATATAAATCACGGTAATGAAACGCAAACATAAAAAGCATACACTACAATATGTAGTTATAATAAGCTGTTATGACTCCCTATTACAATTGAACTCTTAATAAAGCAAATACAAAATAGCCATTAGTTCTACAGCTGGGCAATAAAATAAAATGCTAAATTTGGACATCTGACAAGTGCATGCACGCAGACACACACTTATGTGAACTAATGCTTAAAAACCACGGTGACAAATAAGAACCTTTGAATTTGTGTTCAAGGTCTTAAATGACAGACGACAATCAAACGTAACTTCGAATAGCTCAAAACTGGGCCAATGCACATATAATGCTTAAGACCACCAAATACAAATACCATCAAGCAAAGAACAGTCGTACAAACCTGATATTAGTTCTGTTTTCAAGGTAAACTACATAAAACTAACTCACCTGACTGAAATAAAAGATAAGCTCCAAAAAAGAATAAGAAGAGGAAATATTAGCAGAAATACAGCAATATCAATGATCTAGTCATGTGAATATAACATGTACACATGTATAACAAAGATGCACCCTTCAATGCCCTCATTAGGGCTGTTTGCAATAAATCATTAAGATAATAAAGTAATAAGGCATGAGAGGTCATGATCTGAATAAATCAGGGGAAAGTGATGTTAGGCACAATGTGTAGCGGAGTGCTGTTACATCTTTTTCCTCATGATTTATTCATAATTATGCACAACAAAGTGCCTTATTGCTATCATAAAATGGCTTTAACAACACTAATAAAAAAAGCAAAGGTATAATTCATAAATGTGTGTATTTAGAACAAAATTATAATTTTGTTAATAACCTGGTATTTCCTAATGTAATCTATTCCTCTATCTGTTTTAATGTGAACATTGACAACAGGACTCCGGCTAAGTGCTCAACAGGAATAAAGTTTGCTTTATATACTATCTTCGATTTCCATTTATGGTATGAATGTAATGGTAACGATTTACAATAATGTATTGAGTAATGCATAATGTATCACACATTAATACAAATGTGAAGAGGTCAGAGGTGTGTGTTATCAATTCTGCACAATCCTGAAACACTGATGATTAAATTTATTGCACAAATATAAACATCCTGCGATATGAATGCAAGCTAAAACACATGCACTCTTCTATTTGAACTGTAATGAGAACTGTCATGTTGACTAAACTAAGCTCAAAAATAGTAACATTACCAACAGCTAAGGGTTTAAACAGAATCACATTGCATAGCCTACTGAATAAAAAAATCATCAGACTTAAGTCGCGAAGAATGTTTTTTTCCCCCCATTTTTGTTGAATAAACCAATAAAAGTTTTTATTTTAGCAAAGAAACACAGTAAAACTAGGTGGGTTAACACAGTATTGCAACAGGTACCATTTGAAGGGTTTGTCCCTCCAGTTCTCGTTCCTTGTATCTGTGTGCATAGATTTAAATGAATGGAAGGGGCATCTGAATGTTACAAAACCTGTTAAGAACAAGGTGATGAAATTGCAGGTGAATCCACCAAAAGCAACATAATAATACCAAAGAATTTTGCCCATGTTTTGCTTGGAACTGCCAGATACAAACACGCAGTGCAGTAAATTAAAGTAGAAAATAAAAATAATTAACAAAAGCAATCAAAGTAAACTGACAAGCTTAAACGTATTCAAATTAGGGTAAAACTAAACTTCAAGACAACAGATTCTGCAAAAATATTAAAAGATATGCAGATATCCTTATTCTTGACATTATGAATGAATTTTAAGCAAAATTAGTATCCCTATCCATAACTTTTAACCCAAAACAAAATAGCCTTTTCCCAAAACCTTCCCACTACAAACACACACACACATACACTGACCCTATTTACTCATACATAGCTAATACAGGTGTACAGAAGACCCCTGCAGTACTGGCATTCTATTTCTAGTCTATTTCTATAACGTTTGCGTGATATCGAGTGAAGATCTAATTCGCAACACTATTAAAACAAGAATCGGTTGGCAATATTCCCAATAACATTTATTTTGGACCATCACCAGAGCAGAACCAAAGTGTGCCAGCTTTGTGCCTCTAAAGTTTAACACATACACCCTGAAAGCTAACAGCAAGTGTAAATAGGAATGCAAAACATGCCGAAGCTAAGAACTGGACTATGGGGTACCAATGGAAATGTGCTACAAGGGATGCAAAACAGTCTATATGTGCACAGTCACAAGATTCCACGGCACATTACATTACACTGTACCTATGGTAACATCCTTTTTTCTTTCCTACAGAACCAAGTAAAAATATGCATCAGTGTATGCTAATCCACATTGTAGCAATGTTCTTAAAACACGCAATGTCAGCATCAAATGTGATATTCCATTATGCCGAAGCTTCTGTTTAAACAAAAGTTGATGTGGGACAACAATGGCCTTACAAATCATTTAATGTAACTTTATACACAGAAAGGTGAAGTGGAATAAAGCGAAAAATAAGCAGAATGTGTAAAAGTGAGCTACAGCACTGCCCAAAAATATTTTAAGTGTTTTTTTTTTTTACGCTAGTTAATTTTTACTTCAACCTAAATCTGATGAATGTCAGCCCAACCGTCTAATATTTTTGCTAACTGTGCTACATTTAAAGAGGCTTAAAGAGACACTTAAAGAGGTTGTTACATCATTTAAGGATCCAACAGCGTCAGATAAACAGTAGGACTTAAACATTCAACCTTCATGATTGCAGTCCTGTACCTTAAACACTGAGAAGTCTTGTTCTTGTACTGCAGGGTTCGGTAGAATGCTCATTAATATGTTTTAATCGGTCACTTTTGAACAGTTTTAAAACTGCATGAATAAAGACTACAAAAAAGACCAACTCCAACATCAGCAACCAGCAATTAAGCAACAAAAAGCTCCCGACAAGGCAGATTTTACATAGTACTATGAATTATGTTTTTAAACCTAGACATAACCATTCACCATAGGTGTTCTGTGTGACGTTTCAGCATACAGGGTCTGCTATTTACATTAACGTCCAATAAGCCTTATGATCAACTCCAAGCGGAACAAAATATTATAAAAGGAATGACATTTACACTTTAAATAGGCTTTGTAAATGGCACTACTGTTTAATAGTAGAGATAAATCAGATCAATAACATTTTATTCATATGGCACTTATTGTAGTGTATAAGTTTCCTCTTTAACCCAATTGATATAAAAAGATTAATCTATGCTGCTTGATAATTGATTAGCTTTTTATAAACATGATTCAATATTGAAAACTAGGTGTTTCACGTTACTTAAATACATCAATTCAGCTCCATTAGCCCCATTAGCTCTATTAAGCACCATTTATTGGTGCGCCCCTTAGACACACCTTGGTCTTATTAATTTATTGATTATACAATATAGTGATTTTACTAAAGGTAAACTTGTAAGAAAATTACGACAGAGGCAGCCAACACAGACGGCGTTCACAGTTTTACTCATCAATTCATGTTTATTAATAATGTTATCTTAAAGTGCCATGGTTGAAGATCACAATATGCCATACCTGAACTCCATCAACTCCAAGTGATCACACTAAGCGAACAAATTAATTAAAATTACCACAATTTAATGTAAATTTTATGCATATTTCCATTAAAATAAAAGTTACAAAGAATTAAAATAAAATGCAAATTAACTCAATCAAGATCACATCCAGACTAACCAGCAAAAGCAAGAATTGAATGCTATTGGTGATCTTTTAAAGCTGACCGTTGAGGGATAAAAGATAAGCCCAAGACTTGACAAACATTGTTTAGCATTAAACACTGATTGTTTATTAGCAAATTCACAGACAAACAAAACCTTATTGCAAGTGAAATAAGTCCAATTTTATTAATTGGATTTAAATTAAAATTAATGTGGAAAAACAACTTCAAAACATAAATATGAATACTGTGAATAATTAGATAATTAATATATTTTAATTATGATAACTGGCTTTAAAAATGCTGGAATGCAATGGAAAACATTTGGAATGCAATTATGCTCCCTCTTGGACTCAGTGTTACAGTATGTAAGTTTTAATACTGCATAATCATAGCATTCACAGCCAGGAGCCAAATAGAGCAAATGGCTTAAAGAGGAAAGAGTGGCAAGCTTTTAGCCTTCTCACTTAATGTGGTTGGTGGGAATTGAACATTAAAATAAACACATTTGCATCACAGGGTTTTAAAAAGCGCACAGACCTACTAAACACACAGAGGTAGGAAAATATTACAGTAAAGAGGCATTGTCCTGACAAAATACTGTAGAGTGGAAATATCTTTGTGCCAACTGAGGGTAATTGCATCATTGTCTGTGTCTGATAATAAACAGACTACATGTACTACTAACTGAGTATGTAGTTTTTAGTACTCTTTACCCAAGCCAATCTTAAAAACATATTGCTTTCTGAAATTTGTATAACACTAGTAATTTGGGATAATAATTCCATGCTCTCATAAAATTAAAAACAAACAGGGGGAAAACTGTAAAACGGAATAATTCTCAGGTGGAATTATTACAGCCCTAAATAATAATTAGCCTAAAGTGCAGAAGTGAAGACACAAACAACAGTATTTACCTAGACGTTATGTGTTAATGGGGAGTTTATAACACAGCATGCACAGATGCGCACACACGCGGCAAACCAATGATTTATAATGATAATAGTAAAACATTAAATTACAGCAGTACATGTGAAAAAAGAGAAGCAAACAAGTCAAACCTTTTATCATGTTAGCCAAAATATCAGGTCTGAATTACACAGTAAAAACTTTTACATGCAGAAGGATAATCTAATCAACAATTCATATCTACCCTGTTAAGGTCTTGGCATATACCACATGATCCACACACATTTATGTTTACTATGTTTATGCATAATTCATTAAAAGACACTATATTTTAGGCCAGCAATCAGGTTTTTCTAATTGTATTGACTTTATTTGAATTAAATTGATATTTGCACATCGATAAATGCCCATTGCATCACTTTAGTGAATCATTATTATCAGAGAATATAATATATGTATTATTAGAAGAATCAAAACACTAGAAGATGCATTTCAAAAGGAAATTATGTTGTCATTTATTATTTATTTTCTATTTACACTAAGGTGGGGGGGGGGGTTGCTGGAGCCTACAATTGGCGATGGATCACCATGAAAAGGTCACCTTTTGCATGGCAGACACTAACACATTTAAATGTAGGGGCTGTTTAGTACCAGCAGTTTATCAACAAGCATGTTTTTCGTACGATAGGAGGAATTTGGGATATTGAATATAGACGGGGAGACCATGCAAAGTAAACCTGTCCCGGTCTGTTTTTTTATAATTATGCATCAAAATGACTTTTATAAATTGAAATACTATTCGTGTTGAGCAAATGAAATGCAGCAGGTGAAGTGGGGCATCAGAAAACTCTTTCCCCCCCGCCCCAAACAGCCAAGAAGCTCAAGTCTTATTCTCAGTTATGTCACAGACGTCCATGGCTGGAGCCCAAGCACAGCAAATCTGGCCAGTCTCCCAGAGAGGAAGAAGTGACAGTCTATTCTATCAATCACAGTGATGCTAGTCAATCATAGGCATAAGCAGACTAATGCACACAAAGGTAGATGGCAGGGTTCAGAAAGTAACAACAAGAGGGGAAAAAAAATTACATGACGCAATGTTTGGTATTTTGGTTAACAGAATGTTAGGTGATTTGGTCTACACCGACCAGCCCTCACATTTGTCATGTTTTTTTATAAATAAAAGGGGAATCTCCTGACGATATGAGTAAGCAAGCTGCAGTTTATTTTTGTCTACAGTCAAGCATCCATCAAGGCTAGGTTTTTGTGAATAGTCACTTGGTATCAAATAATTCTCATTTTCTAAATGCACAGTTGCACATAATTTAGCTATTCATTAACACATCTTTGAAACCAGAAAGAGTAGAGTCCTGTAATGTTAATTTATACAGTACACACTCTGGTAAAGTTGACTTAAATGGGTGTTTACTGGTTCTAGTTTCAAAACAATAGCTACAAGCAAACTGATTAGGGCTAACATGTATAAGTGACAGTCAAAAAAAAATTTCATCTCTGAAACATTTGCAAGCTTCAGTGGTTTTCCATCTTGCTACATTAGATCCATGATAATTCACATGTTTAGCAGAATCTTAACAGCTTGTCAAGCACAGAGATCGCTAAGTAAACATGACCACCCCAAACATCTTCCTAGTACATGGAACCCAACCAAAAGCAAATACAAGCACTCTTTTTCAGTGCCAAACTTCTTTCCAGAGAAGGTAATACAGCTCTATGACTATCTTGATCAGCAGCATTGAGACAAATCAATCATTACCTCATCATTAATCTATTGCCTATTCCTTAGTTAGACTACAAAAAAGACCAATATTGTGGAGCGTTTCTTTGCATTTTCTGCCATCAATCTGATTTTAGAGCATCAGTAGAATCAAATTACAAATAACCAGGACAATGCCAAGAATCATTCTATTCAAAGTGTAAAAACCAATGTCATTTTTCATCTACACTTTATGACTGTGTACACTTTACCCCTAAATTCTGCTCAACACAGTGTCTGTGAGCTGCAGTCTGTCATGCTCAGCAAAGCTGACAGACATGTTTATTAAATTAATAAATTGCAATTCAGCTATTTGTGTAGGGAAAAAAGTAAGACCCTGAGACTGTACCTTAGTCTCACTGCTCGTTAGAGCAAATGCAAATAATGTTCAGGCTGCAATCACTGACAGTGTACTGTCAAATATTTAGAAGTTTTTCTCTGCTGTAACTATGCCCAGAGAAAGTAGATCAAGGAAGTCAGTTTGAATCTGTCTTCTATTTAAATGTTAGGTGCTAATAAAAAAAACATTATGTTAAGCAAAGCTTAGGCTTATCCTCATAAGCAAGATAGTGTGCAAGATTATGGCTGAAACAACCTGTGATGTACAGGACAAAAATGTACACAGAAGGAAATGTACTGGGTTCTAAACATATTTATTTACCATAAAACAGGATTAACACAGTTTTTTTTTTTTTATTAAAAAAAATCCTTTTTGTTACTGAATGCTTAGACCCAGTGGGCTACATAACCAACATGGCCATGACTACAAAATAACAGACTTCAGTATATCTGACTTTACAAAAGCAATTTCGGGTATTGTTTTTAATTGTTTTCCAAATGAGGTATTTACTACGGTTTTTAATCTTTAAAAAGAAATGTTTATCATGTGTATTCAACTTATTACGAGGATGTCAGAGTTTTCCTAAACAATTTATTTAAAGATCATCAACATAAATTACCATCAATCAAAACAAAAAAAGCCTTCATTAGCTAACACACAGAAAATATTGGTGATGGGAAAATCATCCACAGAGCATCTCACATGTCTCGGTGATGTTTTTTTTTTTTTTTTTTTTTTTACAATAATCACCCTTTCTGTAATGTACTCTGAAATTTACAAGTCAAGTAATAATTCATAAAACAGTCTGTCGATATGAGATTCTTTAAGCTGGACAGTCTTTTATTTTTCTTGGTCACAAGGAGTGCCACTGCCAGGCACACACCCTACCCAAAAAACAGAAGGTTAGAAGCTGAAGGGTTATATTACCACCCGAGTCTAAAACAAACACTAAAGAAGCCATAGCACAACTCAATCTACATTTACAGATTGACTTTGCTTGTATGCAAAATACTTAAAAAGCTACTGTGCTTTGGGACTATTGTAATCATCTTAAAGTTATAAAGAACAAAATAACTTATGGTAACTTAATTTTACCTTTTTAGACGACACCCTGTATATGTGTGTAATTGTATTCACGCTACACTCACACTCAAAACAAGATGCACCTAGATGTAGTTGCAAGTGCTTTCTTTTGGAGTGTGCGTTAATACCCAAGCGATGCACAGAAAACTTTATACATACTATATTTTTACAACAAGTAACATCACCATAATGCCACCAGCAACTCAAGAGGCATTTAGCCATACAATTTTGATTGATAACCCCACACTGTCTGCTCACCCTGCATAAAAATAGAACTGACAATTGTCACATTTGTCCAACATTTAGATGACAACATTTGGGGTTGCTTTTAGATATCTGTAGTAATTGCACGCTTGTGCCTGCAACTAATAAAAAAAAAATCATAAAATATCTCCACAGTCATATTTATGTTAAGGATATCTTACCGATAAAACAAGCGAGACGCCACTTTGACATCTTTGCCGAATAAAAAGTTTTTTATTAAAATGGTTTTGTTTCCTGCCTTAAAATATTAGAAATAGTGCTAAGCACAAACTGTTTTATGCAAATCCACTGTAATGTAAACTAATGGAGATCATTAGGTCTCTTTAATTGATGATTCTTGAACAAATAAATAAACAGAAAGGTTCGAGTTACAGTTAAGCCACCCCACAGCGACCTCCAGCAGAACAGAGGTGCTCAGGGGGGAGGAACTGCCGCAAGCTTTCCAACATCAGCAGCCAGAGCACATACACTGGAGCAGCCTTCTTAAGAAGAGTTCACAAAGCCAGCTTTTGACCACTGCAGAGACCATCCACGTGCAAAACGTTTCAATACCTTTACAAATAAATTTGCATGCAAAAATGGATACTGAATTAACGGCTTTCTACCTACCAAACGCGGTTGGCATCACAAACGACAGCAAGCCATCCCATGTCACAATCTACCAAAAATAAAATACACATGAACCACAACAGCTAAAACACATTGCCTTAAAATATACACACAGGTTTGTACAGTTTTGTCAACTGCTAATTTACACAGAATCCGACACCTAATTGATGCATTCGCCAGAAGACGCAGCAGGAGTTCGCTCTTTAAAAGCTTCAATAGCAAATTGTCAACTTATAACAGTCTATTGAGGCGTTTGTATTAAAAACTTACACCGTTAACTTTTTTAAACTTGGAATATCTCGTCGAACAGCTTAATGACTATTAGTTGAAACCGCTAACGTCGAATAAAACCTGTTTATCAGCTCGTTCTCAGGCCGAATATCATCAAACTACATAGGAAGAAGAATTAAATATAGTATACTAACCAGTACGCAACAACCCCGAGACGCAGCAAACGCGGACAACTAGTCGATTATTGTTAACCAGCCGAACGTTGTAGTTCGCCTCAGCGACACTTTACTTAAGTTACAAAAAAAAAAGGTAATTACCCAAACTAAAACATTACGAGCTCGTTTGTACAACGCGTCATGAATGTGGTATAACGTCTACTCAACAAATTAAGGACACTTTTACGCAACTCACGCTACGTCCCGATTCGCGCATTTGTAAACTAAATAGTAAGCGATAAATCATGCACAAAGTATTGTTTCGAGACACTACCTGCAACTTATAGAATGCCTTTTGAAACACAGCCTCGTCGCGAATCCATCGGCGCGCAAACCGCTTAGTAGCCTACATTTATCCAACAGCAAGACTCGGTTTGCATAATGTACCGACATCACAAATGCACATTTTAACTAAAACAATCAAATGTAGATTCTAATAACCCGCGCAAAAAGAGAAGGCTGCCTTTCAATTTGTGAAGTACCGCTATGCTAACGTTAGCTCGCAGACTGAAGTGATTCTCCGGCTGCGTCCCAAATCGCACGCAGCATCCCTAACTAGTGTTTTAAAACGAAACCAGGGTCATACATTCGTCTGCTTTAGAAAGCTCATTTCAAGTCGTTGGAGAAAAATAGTTGATGCGTGTTTGGCAGAAGTCCGTTGCACTTTTTTCCTTTGAGAAGTGAGAATTTATATCTAAAATATGAGTGGATTGTTGCAAAGCAATTCTGATGATCACTTACCACAGAAATAAACCAATATCAACGTGTTTCACATAAAAGG
Source organism: Corydoras maculifer (assembly GCA_019802435.1). Taxonomy (NCBI): domain Eukaryota; kingdom Metazoa; phylum Chordata; class Actinopteri; order Siluriformes; family Callichthyidae; genus Corydoras; species Corydoras maculifer. Next base: position 1,447,378 of record JAFMOD010000019.1, on the reverse strand, counting down.
GGGCTCAAATCTCATTCCTGTCTGGCGCGAATTATTTGCTTCTGGTTCTTACACGCCCGTTTAATTAGGTAAAGTTCTTCCAAATTACCATATGCATGCAAGTGGGGAAGGTGCAGTAAAATAGAAGCAGGCAAACATTGATTTTTACCAGCCCTTGTGTTCTGAAGGAAGAGAACGGAAAACCTAAATGGACAGTTCTACGTATGGCAAAGTGTAAAGTGGATTATTACTGAAAATGTATTTCGTCTGCTTCTCTAATTATGCACAGTGTTATAGAAAATGTGTTGAAAGTTATAACACCGAGGAAAATAACTGAGCTAAAAAAAAAAATTTGAGACATGCATGCAAAAGAGCCCTTCAAATATCAAGTTAACTGGATATTTATCCTGCAAACAAATTCTGTAAGAAAACTGTGCTCCCATTGATTCTGATTTGGCAATACTGGGAATCTAAACCCTGTTGTCGCTCCAAGTTAAGGGCTGCAAAGTTTTAGTATAAGGTCGCAAAAAAGAAAATAAAAACACAAGTGCAGTAACAACGAAACTGGCAAAACCCTAAACTCATCTGCGGTTAAATATTTAGGATGCACAACAAAGAATTTAATTCTTAAGTATCATCTCAGTAAATGTGTATTCTGTACATTTTCTTGTTTAACACCTGAAATTAAGGCCATTAGGTTATGGATAGTTGCAGATTTGCTTCCTACACAGAGTTTCTAACTGCATTACTGGTCGACTTCTAGCTTGCAGCAGTAAAAAATGAGGTAAATGAATATCTGAAAACATGGTAAATATATATTGCAAAATGTTGCACTGTAAAATGAGTAAGTGTGATAAAATACCAAGGACCAAACTCCAGGACTGGACACCTCTTAGTGTTTTAATGCAGTCCGTGTATGTGACTTTGTGGTTGCATCCAAAAACCTTGCTAAACGTGTGAATTTGACAGCTAAAGTTGGTTAAACACTTAAGAGATCTTAATTCATTATCCCGGCACCTCTGTAGCCGCTCTTGGGTCAGTGTAAACAATGCTAACCAGCTAGGCTTACTGACTAAATTAGGCCTTTCATGTTCTCGGCGAGCAAACGTGCCTATGCGCGTAATTACCCAAAAGTTAGTGGGTGTGAGTGACGAACCGCGCACAGATAGCGGGCGAAGGAGACCAAGCGAGCGTCTGGGGTTCGAATTTGACCGATTTGGCCTTGTTAGCCGAAGAGGCTAACAAAACCCCGAACGGCGGACTCGGGTAAGGTCATGAAACCGGGGCCCCATCGCCGCGCATCGGCCACGCAGGGCAGCGGGCCCCGCAGAGCGGAGAAGACGCCGACTGGGGGTAGCTTAGCCTAGCCGAGACGTCCAGGCGACCGATGAATAACATCAGAAACAGTGTCTCAAACGCACGGTCGCGTACTATTTTAGCCCGGCATCCGGGTCCTTTTCGCCTCAGAACGTTCGTTCGCGGAACGCGGAGCGAGCGGCGATGTGCACTCGAGAGAGCGCCTGTGCGATTTGAGACACAGCCCAAGTTTCGCACGGCCTGAACTACATTATCGGGCAGCGCTCTGTCGGCTATTCTCTTTGATCGGCTGCGTCCAAATGAAATGGAAACAGCGGAGTGCGTGCGCTCACCTAAGGATTTCGGAGGGTTATCGAAAGGGAATTGTAGCAAACGTTTCCAAATCACCCTCGCTGGCTCCTCGCTTGCTCGCAACTGCTACTCCGAGTAATATAACAACAATAATCCGGGTCGGGAGGGTTCGTTCTTCTTCCTTCTCACTGCAAACATGAAGCCTTCGGGGAGGTAAACAACATTCCGTCTCGCCGCAGATCTGCCCCTGGTTACATCCTCCGGTCCCGATTGAGAATCTTTATGTATTTCCGAACGATCTCGGGCCAAAAATTTAGCGGCGAAAAATCCCTCAAAGACTATTGACGCGGTGATAAAAGAGATCCACTCAGACTCTCCCCCCTCTCTCTCTGGCAGAACAAAATGCCGACCGGAAGCCCCGCTGCGGGAATGACTCCCTCCACCGGCGCCAAACCGACCAGCAACGAATCGGGCGTACTCCCAAACAACTCCCTACAGGACGAAAAGTGGTCTACCTAGACATCAGAGGCTATTATTTTACACGCGGGCTAGTGCTGTCTGTTAGGGAGTAGCGAGCGATTTGGGACTCAGCCGCGTGTACTTCCGCTGTTTTCTGCATGCGCTCCTATCCTTACTACTAATTCTAGAGACTCGTTATTGGAAAAAAAAGGCAGATCAGCTTCACTGTCCAACTTTTCACTTTGAAACACACGGCCCTGAGTTTTGATCCACACAGAAAACAATACGACTGATCTTTCAGGGCTAATTAGCAAAACGTGGGCACGGATTCGAATTGAATAAGGCAAATGTAAGCTTTTACTTCCCAAATATTAAACCTAATTTTAAAATCGAAACACATAATTATTGATAAAACCCTAACGGTACTTGGGTTTAAGCTCAAAAATGTATTTTAAGATTTATTGTATGACAGAATCAGATACCATGTCATTATTCATAATCAAAACCTATAGATTGTATCTGTAAATAAACTTATTTCTACTGTAGGTGATTTGCATTATCCTAGAGGATGTAAATATAGACATTTTAAAATGGTTTTATTTATCTCATGGCACATATATTTTACAGACAGAGATATCCTCTTGTCTATTGTTCTGTATAAAATATCCCCAATGCAATTCTCTAAATCTTATGTATGCCACAACATTTCTTTTTAAAAAACACTCTGTTAGTGTGTGTTAAAATCACTTTAAATAGCATTTTATAGTTTCAAAGAACATCATTAAGAGTATTAGCAAAGAATATTTCTCTGTGTTAAACCAGCCATCATTGCACTGCATGCATACATTATTTTGTTTTATGATTACTTTAATCATGTATGTTGTTATACGACATACAAAAAAAAAAACAATAAATAAATAATATAAACAAGTAATAGGTTATTGGCAATGACTGTAAATACTTGTTTACAATGTACTCAGTTTATTCCCTTTAAGTATATTATAGTATATTTTAGTCTTCTCCTCTGTGCAACTAATCCAACATTTTAAAATTAAAATCAAAATGAAATATTTATATCATTATAAAATAATATATGAAACCCCTGTCATGTTTCATGTGTAGATACAAGTGAAGTTGTTTTCTTGCATACTTTGTAGATTCTCTTAACTGTAGGTTCTTTTAAAACACTACAGTGATAGTGCTGAAATTAGAATAATTCACCAACTAACATCCTTAATACATCATTATGTGAGCACTAATTGAAGATTAGAAGAAAGAAAACGACTTTCTATTTCAGATTTTACACATACAATGTAAAACAGTAAGACATTTATTAGTAAGTCGACATAGTATTTAAGTACTACAGCAGAATTGCAGTCTGATTTATTAATACCAGAGCAACAGCAGTGTTAATGCAATGCCGACCATCAAGCATAATGAAATAATATCTCTTCTGTAACTGGCTCCTGACTGGGCACTGGGCAGATACACCAAGGAAGGGCTCACTACACTATGTCTTCACATATTTTTATTCATTCATTCATTATCTCCAGCTTATCCTCTATTAGGGTCGCGGTGGGGTTCCCCATGCCCATCCAGGGGAGAACATCTAGATAGACCCAGGACAGGGCGCCAATCCATCGCTGGGCACACACTCACTCACACAGACACACTCAGACACACTCTATATGGGGCAATTTTGAGAATTCAATTAACTTGATCCATGTTTTTGGACTGTGGGAGGAAACAGGAGAACCCGGAGGAAACCCAAGCAGACACGGGGAGAACATGGAAACTCCACCCAGATGGGGATTCGAACCGGGAATCCCTAGCGCTGAGAGGCGAATGTGCTAACCACTAAGCCACCGTGCCGCCTCACATATTTTTACTTACATTAAATTTATTTAATAAATTTGAATTGACTATATAGTTTAGTAAGTATATAGAATACTTTTTTACACACTGACAGTTAATATCTCGCCTTTTTATTTGCTGACACAATAGTTTGCTTTGTCTGACACAATAGTGCACAGATTAGAAAAATAAAATAGAATGAAAGCATATTAGTGCATTACATCCTCTATCACTTATTGTCAGGTGATTTCAAAGAAGTGTTCTATCTAGGAGGTAAGAAAGAAGATGCCAAACTTCATGAAGACTGCATCCAGGAATGTGTTTGTTTCCATTTTAAACTCACAAGTAAATTACTTAATAAAAGCATCTAATTGTTTTTTGGACATTAGTGTTTAATTTAAAGAATATATACAATTGGTTTCTGTTATTATCTTTTGGATGCTTGGTTATGGTTATGAAGATTTTATGATTATCGTTATGTGTAAAAATTTCAGGAACTTTATAAATACACTTTTTTTATTTAAGTTTTAAGTTTCCATTGTAAACTATATATATATATATATATATATATATATATATATATATATATATATATATATATATATATATAAGTTTATAAGTTCTTAACATTTTTAGCATACATTATATATAAATTCCAATTTACCAGGCAGGTAACATAAATTATGCTTTTAGGACATTCATTTAGGACATTCAAAGGTATTTGTTAAAATGTAGTTATTAGTAATGTATGAATTGCTAAATTTCGTACAGCTATTTAAAGACTTAAAATATCTAATAATGTAAATAACAGTATAAAGCACAGAATTATACATTTTAGAATTAGGCTTTATATTACGGTATTACGTTTAATATTTAATTTGACGCGTATGAATTATTTTATGTAGCCCAAGGCCGCCCTCTTGCGGTATAATTCTGAAAGCGCAACATGTGAGCTCAATGTGCTCTAAAACCCATTAACATCTATGGTGTTAGATTTTTGATTTCGACCCATATAAAATGCAATGTACTGTAAAGTGTTAAGCAAATATACTGTAATTAATAATAAAGTATGTTTTGGTTAAATAAGTTTAATAATTTAATTAAAGACTTACTACACATTTTACTTCAGGTTCATTGCAGTATTTGTTCCCTTGTGCAGTGTTCATAAAGAAGCGCATGTATATCTAATAAATCATGTGAAAAGACAACACTACAACGTCTTTTTAAATATAAAAATTACATGCTACAAACAATGCTGTCAATTTAAACTACTATTAAAAACTAAGCCTTTTTTGCATGTTAATCCATGGCTAATTGCTTAATTTTGTGGCAACGAGACTAAATAAAGCATTCTTAAAGCATCATTAAGTGGTGTGTCACTCATTTTGTCCCTATATTGTATATTACACAATTATTAATTATACACAAAAATTACTATTGCTGTAAGGAAATATAAAAACTTCAATGAAGTAGATCATTGATGCCTTTGTAACTTTGTAGCATTTAAGAATCGATGTGACTTGTGTACTGTGCATTTAATGTTTTTAATAAATAATTGTTTTAAGTGCAGAAAGTTTGTTTCTATAATTAAACGAGTGCGTAATTGTTTTTTTTAAATTGGTGTCCACAAGGTGGCAGTATTTATTTATCGACACACTACATCTGCATTACCAAAAGTACTGGTAGCAGGAAACTAATACGCTAGCCGTATTTTTTTTTACACGAGGAAATTTATTAAAATATGTTACGTCTTTTAACCAGAGATTATATTTTTCATAATCTGCTTTAGATCATTATCAGCTTTAGATACCCGAATAAATGTAACAAGACAGTTTAAAGAAAGCACCCAGCCATGTGGCAACATATTAGAATGAGCTTATTCCTGCTTTTGGCGCAATGTATTACATAAATTTCTCAATTAATATTTTTTAAACACTTAAAATGGATGGTTTCTTTTTTAAATATTTAAAATCTAACCATTGCCCATGTTGTAGCCTCTCACACAACTCACTTGTCTGGGTTTAGGTGCTTTGCCTAAAGGTTCAGTGCTACCAAGAGAGAACAGTAGAAAATGAACTTACATTTTCAGTACATTGCACAAGATCCTACGTTGGAAAGGAAGTTGTAATGCAATTCAAGCAATTGAAGCCTAAAATGTTGCTTAAACAACTCAACAGCAGCATGTTTTACTGCTGTACCGGGCAGAAAGTGGTTCAGTGGTTTGATTCCTCACCTTACAGAAATTAGGTTCTGGGTTAATTTCCTGGGTGGGGTGGACAAATGTCCTTTCTGTGTGAATTCTGCATGTCTTACTCTTTACCATGTTTATTTTATCTGGGAACTCTGGTTTCCTCCCATAATCCAAAAACATGTTGGTGAGTACTTTGGAGATACTAAATTTCCTGATGCCTTCTATGACTATATGGATTAAATTCACTCCTGCCAGCAAAGGGACCAGAGTCTTTCATACAGTAAATTCAACATTTAAAGAAATAAAAAGAAAATAGTAATTTGCTAATAATAATTTGCTTATTAAGTGTAAGTGTCAGTCTTTTGGATTTGTGCATCCTATTTCCATTTTGTTTCCAAATACAAGTGGATTAGACATAAGACTAATGCCTTCATTGTAGTAAATGAGTGTGCATGTGTGTGTATGTATATCACAGTCTCCAGACCATCCCGCCCCATCACCTCGTATTATATAAGTATTCTGGATTGTTTACCCAAAATTTACTAAGTGCAAATGAAATACACACAAGATGGTCTTCTTTTATTTTTTATTCAAAACTATATTTTCCATAGACAAACCTACAGTTTCATTTTATTCCACAGATTTTTGTGCGAATTAAGCAACATAAGCAACATAAGCAACATAAGTCTCCACAAACACGGCAAAAAGAAAATTCACAGTTTTCTTTCCAGTTAGTAAACACTCAAAACATTTGTGCCTGTTTCAAAATTTGTCAAATCTTAAAAATACTAGCTGAGACTATATCATTTACATTAATCTATATTTAAATGCTGAATCTACAGTAGTGTTTTGTGTTATTTATATTAGAATATACATGGCAACAAGTTATATTTTAGTTTCTTATATCTCTACGGTGATGATTTACAAAATAATAATAATAATACTGTCACAAATGTACAGAAACAAGTTTATATGCTCATCATTTCTGCTTAAACCCAACAAAAATGTAAAGAGAAATAACATCTTGAAATTAGAAAATGAAACTGTTTGATGGCCCAAAACTTTATATCGTTGGTTGATTTTCTTCTGCTATAAACATTCTATATGAATGAACAATAAAGCAAAACAGGTTTAAATCAATTATGCTTGTAATTGCTAATTAGATGGTAAGGTTATTTGCACTTTTGTTCAGGGTGCAGCTCAAACTTCTGTGTAATACATGTATAAATCTATTCACCAGTGTACAGTACATAAAAGTAATCTGACACTGTATAAAGATATGTCATTATCTTGTGTACATTTTGTGATCATTTGCCTAGTCATGTCTAATGTCTCAAATTCATATGACATAATACATAAATTGATTCTTAAGTTAACTTGAGTTGATTTAAATACAAACTTTAATTTGTGTTCTACTGTGTCCTGAACGTGCCATAATTATCACAGCAGTGCATCATTCTAAAACTTAAGTTAAATCAAGAATCAAAAAGCAACTGAGGAAAATATAAATACCAGTCACGTTCAGACATGCACACACATATCCAAAGTAATTTCCCAGCTTGTGTTAAAACAACATCGGGAGTCACTACATCTTGCTTTCACTGTCTGGAGATTTTTCATTTTCATAATCATTTACTTGAGGAATCTTCTGATAAGGCTTCTTTACCTCATTTTCCTCTAACACCGAATTGCCCATCTCCATATCGCCATTCTGAAGCTCATCTTGAGAAAGGAATTCTATTATTCCTGCTCCTATGGAATCTCCCAGCACGTTGGTCGTTGTCCGTAATCGATCGCTGTGTTTAACAGAGCAATTATTTTTTAATAAAAAGCATTTAATAGTTTTTAATTTTTATAAATATAAATTTATTATATATTACACATGACAAAGTCAATATAACAATATAAATTATTTGAAAATGGTCACTAAAAAGGTTGAGAATCTATTTTATTAAGAATTGTTTAATTATGGGGATGGCTTAATGGTTAGCACATCCACCTCAGCGCTGGGGATCCAGGTTCGAATCCCAATCTGGGTGGAGTTTTTCCTGTTCTCCCCATGTCTGTGTGGGTTTCTTCCGGGTTCTCCGGTTTCCTCCCACAGTCCAAAAACATAAATTGAATGCTCTAAATTGCCCTATATAATGTGTGTATGTGTAAAGGAGTGTGTCTAGAGATAGATGTGTCCTGTTATTAAAATTCTGTTATTAAAATTGTTCCCATATAATGCTGCTTTAAACATTAAAGAATAACCTGCTTGGTTCTTAAAAATAGATTTTTAAGGACTTATATATTGAAACAGTTAGTGGCCAAAACCTATAAAACATTAACAATAATAGGGGGTTAAAATTCAGCCATGTAATCTTGTTTGGTAATTAATTATATTCATATATACATATGCAATGCATCTCCTCTACACTGCCAGCAGCATCCTTATGTAAACTTAAATGACATCCAGAACCTTTTCATTTTTAACATTTCAAAAGTACATTTTAAGTACAATTTTCCACTTAGAACCGGTTAATCCTTTTTTTCCCAAACAATCAGCAACATACATCTAAAATATATTTTTGAGACTTATAATTTTTTGAAAATTATAAGATTTTGAGACTGTAGTTATGGCTTGTATTCATCAGTTTCCTTCAGTCTAAGGTCTATGGTTTTTACCATGTATACTCATTCCAGTTAAGAGCCTGGACTTTTCCTATCCAATTAGCTTTGTGATTTATGGGAAGGGGATTCTATTTGGAATGATTAATTTGCCTAACCTAATTATGTTTCTATGTTAAAGCGACTAAAACGACATGAAATTCACCTAAAAAAAGATAGAGCGCTACCCATGGGCTTATATAAGTGTGTCACTGGGGTGGATACAAAAAAATCAATCATGAGTTAAAGGATAACGTAGGATACAAGTTATAGAGGTGTATGGTTTAAATATGTGGCTTTTCATCCGTCTTGTGAAAAGAAAATATTGTATTTATGTCCAATATAACATAACATGAATTTTTTAAATGAGAATACTCACAGAAACCAGTCAACTGCGATAATGAGGCTGATGTCATCAGTGGGAAGGCCAACAGAAGTCAACACAATGACCATGGTGACCAGTCCAGCCTGTGGAATTCCAGCCGCACCAATACTGGCTGCAGTGGCTGTGATGCTATGGTAATCAGTATAAGGCTGTATTATTTAAGAGTCCAGAAATTATGATAAACATGTTTTCCTATCCTTGTTAAATATAAATGTAGCATATTTGAAAATAATGAATATGTCTACAAGTATTGTATAAGAACAAGTATATAGTATATAAAATCACAGTATAGACAGATAAAATAATTTTACAAAGGATTTAAATATACAACAAACCTGTCCAGACAATGGGAGGGTATGAAGATTTCATGCAGAAAGGACCTTCATTTGTCCCAGCTGGAAATCAAACCTGTGACCTTCCTGTTATTAGCCTTTAAATATTAACAACTGGGCCACAGTGCTGCCATATGAGCAATGTAACTAATAACTGTTAAATTAAGGGCTCAATACCAGCTGATCAATTATTTTTTAAATTGCAACTAAAGCAGATTTTACATTTTAATTCTCTTCATCCTACAAAACTCTACTCACATAACAGCTAAAGACAGAGTGCTGGTGAACTGCTTTAGAGTGAACTCAGACAATGTTAGTTTAGTGGTAAGTGTATGTACAAGTGTGAGAACAGTATATAAATCATAAATGAGATATCAAATGATAAACTAAGTTACTATTTTTTAACATACTTTTTCAAAGAATTGGCTTCTATACATTATTAAGCTTAAGTAACCTGGACAGTGCTGGTCACAGTATTCCTTTTTGCACATATGTTTCATCCATCAACCTTTAAACATTTTTCCAAACTTCAATATATTTGAGTTCCCACCTAATGGTTATGATCTGTCCAAAGTTCATGTCCATGTTGTTGACCTGAGCAATAAAAATGGCAGCCAGTGCTTCATATAGTGCCGTTCCATCCATGTTGATGGTAGCGCCAACTGGCAGCACAAAGCGGGTCACCCTCTTATCAACTTTGTTATTTTGCTCTAAGCACTTAAAAGTAATGGGCAGAGTGGCTGAACTGAAAAAGAACAAAAATTAGGATTTTAATATCATTTTTAGGTCTTTAGGTCTATATATTGTGTTTAAAAACTCTTTTTGCAGTCTTACCTGGATGACGTCCCCAGGGCAGTTATTAGTGCTTGCAATATACCAGTGATGAAAATAAAGGGGTTCTTTCGAGTGATAACAAAAAATAAGGTAGGTAGTATAATTAGTCCATGGATAAGTAGACCAATGATTACCGTTAACGTGTACATGCCCAATTGTCCTCCCATTTCAGTAATATCATCCATCTCCACAATTTTGCCAGCAATTAAAAAAAGGATGCCAATAGGTGCATACCTTTAAAAGCAAAGAAAAGAAAATATGAATAGGGGTCCGGAAAGATACAATACTACAAAAGTAAAGTGAAGAAAAACATTAACTGTCTTCAATCTTTAGTTAACCTAGTTAGGTAGAGTCAATCTATTAATGCATTCCTTAATTAATTAGTCAGTATCCCATTTAAGAACCACCCTCTGTCGGTCATGAAGCCACGTACCACATAATGATAGCAACCAGACGCATAATGGCCTCATTTAGGGAGTCGAAAAAGTCCCTGAGCGCTTGACCCTCGTCCTTCATGTTTCCAATAATCAGGCCGAAGCACATGGAAAACACGACCAACCCTAGAGCATTGACACCACTGGTGGTACCAGAGACTGGGATGATTTCTTCACGTGAAATCTCTTGAGTTGCATTAGTCAGGTTAAAAAAGCTTTCGTTCACCATGACCTTCACCGTTACGACCCTTTTGGCATAATTGGTTTTGAACTGTAGGGAGAAGGATAGAAGCACACAGTTAATAAAATGGTTAAAATAATAATTGTTGTAACATTTTTTTAAGCTTTGTAACTTTTAAATAAACAATCCCTGTACTAACATAAAATTTGTAAAATGTAAAATACTGAGTGTGGGCACTTGTTAAATTGAAAAGTACGGTCAGAGCCCGAGTTTTTTTACACCGGACAGGAATATTTTTTCATGTAAATCTCCAAAACTATAAATGAGACAATGCTTCCTTTTTAAATTTCTGATCCAGCTGGCTGCAGTACTTCTCTGGGGAAAATGTCCGGACCACAGGGTCTGGTTCCACAGTCAGTGCCCTCCATGGCATTGTGTGGCCCCAGCAGTGCCCTAATTCTTGGCTTCCGTACCTCCTCCCTCTCCACATCATCCAAGCATAGCATTGCTACTACGCTGCCAAAGTGTTAAATGTGTGAGTTTATATGCAAATATGTAACCTCAGATTTACAAACTTAAAAAAATATGTTAACTGGCTCATGTACATTCCTTCTGACCATCAGAATTGACTCATTTTAAAGATTATAGATGTATAAAAATTACTTAACTATCATTTGATATTAATTTTAAATAACTGCACAAAGTCAAGGCTTTCCCTAACACACTCTAGACTAAGCTCTTTGTGTGGCCTCTGAAAGACTGAAAAGCTTCACTTCATTACAGTTAATGAGAAACTGATTTTCCACACAACAAGAAAGCAAAAAAAAATCTTTTGGTTCAAAACTTATCCCATGACCACAGCAGTGGGATACAGTGGGTTGCAAAAGTATTCATACCCCTTGAACTTTTCCATATTTTGTCACATTACAACCACAAACATAAATATATTTCACTGGAATTTAATGTGAAAGACCAACACAAAGTGGTATACAATTGTGAAGTGGAATGAAAGTTATACATGAATCAACAATTTTTTTACAAATAAAAAACTGAAAAGTGCGATGTGCAAAATTATTCAGCCCCNATATTCATGTGTTAGAATGGCCCAGTCAAAGTCCAGACCTAAACCCAATTGAGAATTTGTGGCAAGATCTCAAAACTGCTGTTCACAAACGCTCTCCATCCAATCTGACTGAGCTTGAGCTGTTTTGCACGGAGGAATGGGCAAGAATTTCAGTCACTAGATGTGCAAAGCTGGTGGAGACATACCCTAAAAGACTTGCAGCTGTAATTGCAGCAAAAGGTGGTTCCACAAAGTATTGATCCAGGGGGGCTGAATAATTTTGCACATCGCACTTTTCAGTTTTTTATTTGTAAAAAAATTGTTGATTCATGTATAACTTTCATTCCACTTCACAATTGTATACCACTTTGTGTTGGTCTTTCACATTAAATTCCAGTGAAATATATTTATGTTTGTGGTTGTAATGTGACAAAATATGGAAAAGTTCAAGGGGTATGAATACTTTTGCAACCCACTGTATGTAGCCATAATTTAGGGTAAAAACAATATAGTAATGGGGAACTAAAAGGCCTTGAAGTTACAGTCTACTACCAGAGAAAATCAATGAGAAATTAAACTATCCATCCAGTACGCACCTGTTGTGTACAAGCTTGGACCAGGTTAGGAGGAAACATATTTCTGAAAAAAAGAGGAGAACAGACATTTTAAGTGCTTTGATCTGAAAAATCTCGGAAATAAAGTTTTTTAAGATGTGTTTTATATTTAGTTCAGCAAACCTAATCAGGTCTAAGAAGGCATCAGCTGGACTGACTTGTTCGATTTTCTGCTGCTTGGTAAACTCATCTTTAGAGCCTTTGCCCGGGTGAATGATAAGGACCATGATGATGCCAATGAAGACCGCAATGAAAGTTGTGGTCATGTAGTAAATCACAGCTCGCATGCCCATCTTCCCAGAAGCCCGTCTGTCCAGTGTTGCCATGCCTGGAACAGAAACAAATTAGAAAGTATTTTGTCATCATCTTATGATAGCTTAGACTACCTAGTTAGGTAAATGGTCACAAGAGTTAAATGCCAGTGATGGATTGGTTCCTGATTTTGTAAATATTCATGCAATTTAGGAAACCAGTTATTTAAGAACCAGTATTATTTGCATCTGTGTTTCCTTTTTACATGATTATTTTATTTTGCATTTAATATCAGCCCCATTTACATCTCAACAATAAATGGATGAAATTAAAAGTCTGGTGATGTAGGATTATGTGTGTCTTTTGCTGCCAGATTTTCAGGCACGCACTTATTCTTCTGCAGTGTGAAACGTGGCCACAGTACTGGCAACAGCATGTTTTTTTTTACAATTGGTGGAAAGATCATGTAAAAGAGTTGTTTTTTATTACCATCTGAAAATTAAAACAGCCCAGACACCTGGTGAAAAATGGTGTTTCAGAACATTCCACCAAAAGCCTTCCTGGCCAGAGGGTATTACCAAGCATCATTCCATGATATGACCTGAAAAATGCTTTAGGGTTAAAACCAATAAATTGACCAGCTTTACTTGAAATGTTGACCAAAACTTCACTTCACTAACTATAAGAGTAAGCAGGTTTCAACGTGCAGAGCGCAAGGTGATTTTTCAGCAGCAGAGTTTTTTTTTATACACAGGGTCTTAAAATGTTTGCTGTTGAAATCCAATAAGAAACAAGAATAAAAACAAATTCTGAGCTTCTGGACATTGTAAGCTCACTGTTCTCACAATTTCAGAACTGCAAAAGAATACACCATTGTGCAAGAGATGTATGTTCCCCTTTAATCTTTTTTATGGTAGCCCATTAGTGGCTCCCCATTCAGTTCAACAAGTTTTTTTCTTTCTCTCAGCCACACCCATCTTTTCCTCATGCTGTCTTCTATCAGTCCTTTAAATCTGTCTCTCCTTTCTGTAACAGGGCTGCGAAACTCCTTCACCTGCCCAAAGTTCAGTGACCCTCGGCATTTCCAGGAAAAAAAAGGAATGAGGAAAAACTCATTTTGCTTGAAAAGAAACAACAAAGAGCAGGATAAGACAAAAACTTTACCTCCTACATCTCAACCCCTTAATTCTTTTTAGTTTTCACCAGCATTGAGGCACTGAAAAAAGGATTTTTTAATAAGGCTACCAGTCTTGCATTCATTAAAAAATCTATTTGGTTTAGTAAGAGGTACTAATAGTAAGCAAAATATTTTGATTGGTGTTTCATTTTTGTTATCAGACTTACTGTAGTTTTAGTCCTTTTCTTCTTAGCACACATCTAACTAGCTTTGTGTGTGTGCATGTGAGTGTGTGTGTGTGTAATTGCATGGTAAACCAAAAGAAAATATGCAAGGGCTCTTTTTGTATTTTATGTAAATGCAGTAAAGCGAGGGGAAGAATCAGGGAGAATCACCAGAAACTTAACACAGATTAGAACCAAACCCCAGCATGAGTCTGTATATGGCACCAAGTCGCCTCTGCTTTGGTCTACTTTATGTGACCTTTTCAAACACAATAAAGACTCTGTCTATATGCCAAAAGCTGACACTAAAAACAGTGTCAGTGCACTTCACAAATTATGTGCCACAAGCACCTAATGCTTCAAAAAAACATTCAGATGACCCACGTTTATAAAAAGACTCCTCTGGTTTTTTTTGCAATATTTGTTTTTAGGTACAAAGGCTGTCTCTGGGACAATACACCTTATTAAATTTTAATGGGAAAACAATACTGGTTCCTTTTTAGCCCTGAAGTAGTTATCTTGAGGTTCAATAATTTGTACAGGTGCTACAACTGTTTATTTGTTCCTGGTGTAACAGATAAACACTTTACACCAGTTTAAAAAATTTTAAACTCTGTTTTTGACTGAAATTTACATAGTAGTTAAGGAGGAACTGGTTACACTGTAGTATTTAGTATTTTTAATTAATCTATCAGCATGTCTTTAAATTGTGGGGGGAAACAAGCACAGACACAGGACGGACATGCAGACTTCTCCACCTTTTTTGTTGTGCTGCAATAATGCTAACCAATGCACCAACGTGCCGTAAATGTGGTTAAAGGTATGTAGTGGTAGCAGTATTGGAGTGAGAGCACAAAACAGAGTTCTAAGGTCTATAATTCATCCTTAATTTATACAGTTTAAACACACAAACAGATGGCTATTTCTGAAACATGTATTAGGTTTAAACTTCACATTTATTTGTAAGAGAATAAGAACATGAGAGCTACGGTTACACAAAACAGATAATATTAAGGACTCAACATTAAATAAGAACATGTTTAAGTAATCCAAAGGACTGACCTGTGACAAGACTGGAGACCAGCAAGGGAAGGACCAGCATCTGGAGCATACGCATCAAGAGCTCACCAGGGAAAGAAAAGTACTTTACATGTCTGTAGGACATCTTATATGGCCGCAATGCAAATCCCATCATGATACCTATCCATAAAAAAGAACTTCAACATTATGTAAGTGCTTTTTTTTTTGCTTAAGATTTAAAAATAATTATTTGTGTGGAAGTGATGTATGGCTGGTAAGTAATGCTGGTTTAATTTATGGATGTAGGCTTCAGAATATCTCACATGACATACCTGGCTTTTAATCAGTTGTTCAAACAATCATGCTAATTTAGAGAAGAATGAGAAAATCAACTTGCCAATTACAACTGCCCCGATGGTAAACAGCACAAATGCATTCTTTCTCAGGAAGGTCTTTACATCATCTTTGGTGATGTCTTCCACTTTCTTCTTTGCTTTTAAAGAGCGGAGTTGGATACTTTCACGAATCCGCTGAACCTGGCTGCGAGAACGAGGGTTCTCTTCTTTGCTTTTGGCCATGGCCACGGTCTTAACTTTTCCCCCTTCCCAATGAATCAGATGCCTTTAACAAACAAGAGAAAAATGAGGTTTAAGCCATACAATATAAATTATAACATAAATTAGACCCAACGTGCATTTTTTTTAAAAGCAGGAAAACAACAGAGGAACACTAGGATTTCCAGACAGGGCTTCTCACAGGTGTCTGCATGTCTGTTTTCATAATGAGATGTAGAAAAAAACTCAAGTGGTAATAATGTAAATTCAGAATAATGCTAATTTTGGATCATTGCATTTTCACACCAGAATCTTTACTGCAAAACACAAAAAACCTTCTATATGCTTACCTTGTAAATATTTACTAAATAACTTACTACTCAATTCTGAAAATACTTAACACGATCCAGACCACATGCAAAATTCACTTTTTACATACTAAATTATTAACAAATAAACTCACCCTACTTTCCACAAACTCCTGTGTGTAGTGACTCTTGCAAAATAAATGGATGGAAGCGTTTCGGTAAAGCAACTAAGAATCTGTGTGCTCAATGCTGGAGGTGATGCTGGCTTCAGCAGCCACTGAGATGTTCCTTCAACACCAGTACCTCAAAAGGGGTGGAGGAAAATTTAGGCAGAGGGAGGGCAGAACAAAGGAGGACGAACTTGTGAACAGCAAAGCGCTGTAGTGAATAGGGAGCTTGGTCTCATGTGGAAACAAATTAACTCAAATTATCAGTGCCGCAGACTAAAATGTTAACATTTGCAAATTACCAAACTTGTAAATTGGTTTTGTTTTGCTGTTACATGTTTTTTTTTTTTTTTTTTTTTTTTTTTTGCTGACGCCCTAAAGAATGAAGGAAAACATCATAATCACTCCTGTAACACTACATGTTCTGTTTATAGTAATGAGAAACAATTAATTAACAATTAATTAATAAATAACAGTTAATTGCTACCAACAAAAATTGACACTGGTTGAGTTTTAGCCTTCCTTTAAAAATGCTTTTACATTACAATAGGTGGTCAGGGCAGTGGACTATCAATCTGAAGGTTGGCGGTTCAAATCCCAGGTCCCCTAAGGTTACTAATGTGGGTCCTTGAGCAAGACCCTTAACCGTCATTGCTCCAGGGTTGTTGTGTTTAACCCTTTTCTCACTTTGTAAGTCGCTTTGGATAAAAGCGTCTGCTAAATGACCAAATGTAAATGTAAATGTAATTATCATTATTAAGAGGAAATAAACCAAAAGTTGTATGCATTTACATTAAATTTACATTTAGTTATTTAGCACACACTTTTATTTAAAGCAATTTACAAATAAGAGAACAACACACGACAGAAGTTAACTGAAAACCAACTACATTGTAGTATAAAGCGGTGACACATGTTTGTTGGTTTTCCAATGATTCAAGAGAATTCATTTATATGGTACATAAACATAATGAAAATACAGGCGTTGCCAAAGAAATATTTAACAGATACTCCAAAATACTCAAAATACTCCCAAACAGATTTGATCCTTCCTGGAATGCTGCTGTACACGTCCTGACAGGTTAATGGTGGAATGATTAAACCTTTAAGATAAAAACAACGCAATGCTTTAAGGAATAAAGAGCTAGAGATTTACATAAGTGATCAAATAACACGTTTATGTAGAGTATTTTTAATATTATTCACTGGGTTTAACGATGAGCTACACCTGAAGGGCAAGTTAATAAAGGCAAGTACAAACATCCTAGCATGAGAAGACACATCCTAGAGATAACTAACATGCTAGTGATAATTAACCACATTATATATATATATATATAAAATGTATAAATTGTTCATAGTTAAAAAAAAAAATTTTTAACTCTAAATGTGATCCAGGTGATTCAAAAGTGATGAAAGAAAGTCTAAAGTCATCACTGTAGCATGTTGTTGCAGTCGATAAGAAAATTATAGACGGTAACATCTCAAAAGAATAGGTTGGTCGCTTTGCAGATAACTGTGACTTCAATATTTTGTGGTTATCCTTTGCCAGTGCTGTTTAAATTAGTAGCTATGCCTATCATTCTCTAAAAAGAACAAATATTTGCTTTGCACTTGAAATGCAATTTGAATTTATTTAAGCAAACTCATTTGCTTTTCTAACTTTGTGACCTTTTCATAATCAAATATCTGCAGGCGTTTTTCTCTAGTAAAGAAAACTTATTATTACTGTTGTTTACATTGGTTAATTGTGACAGTGCTTTTAAAGAAGTATGCTGAGCCAGCATTACCCAGCACCCTTTAATTTAGATATTTTTAAATTCTAAGTCATTATTGTTGTCAATTTTTAACATGTTGCATTGATTATGCAAGATATGTTAGAATTACATGTAAGACCCTATAGTAAAATAATATGAAAATGATATCAGCTTTGTTTTGTATTAGGTGAATACTTGAGTTGAACATTTTCTCAAGCTTGGTGTACCTCCCAATCACTTCTTTTGTTATTTACACCCACTGTCTCCCCCTCTTACTGTCACTTCACTCTCAGGCTTGACTTTGCCAGCCATCTTGAAGTGCTTCAGATAAAGCTGGCCAGTACAGATTTAAGTGGGGAGAAAACCAGGGCAACAAAATAACCTCTCCCACACAGAGAACAATCTGTACTTTCATCATCAATTCACTGTTGCCTGGAGATCCTGTTGGTTAACCAATCTGTTTCTAACATTTTTATAGTATTTAAATTTTTATGTTTTCATATTAAAGTTTTTTTCATAGTGGGTCAATATAAATTAATACCATCTGCTGTGCCCAGGTTCAAGCAACCTTCAGGAAAATACTAATTGGCTCATGGGAATGTGCTTTTTGGGGTGCTCTTGCATTCACTCAGACTTCTGGAATGCCCCAGGTTCTGTCTGTCCTTTCTCTAAGTAATCATGAACAGTATCTGTCCTGCATCTGTGATGTGGGTCCCACAATTAGAGAGTTTATACAAAAAAGTGGATTAGCCTTCTGTCTTTTTTACAAAAAAAATATGTTTATTAAAATTTAACTAATTATATTTCTATGGTATTTACATAATAGTCAAAAAAGCACAATTTCTATGTTTACTTTCCAGGCAAACTAAATTAATGCTTCTAAAAATATTTTAAATAGTATTTCTAATGAAACTTTTGCAATACTTTTATTTAAACAAAATAATAAGCCCTTTAATATGCCTTTGATGGGTTGGTGCAAACAAGTTTCTAGAATCTAACGATCTCAAAGTTTTCCACAATTCAGATTTCTTTCAGATTGCATGGCTAGGAATAATTTTATACACATGTGACAACAAGATTAAAGGAAACACCTAAATTCAGTGATTGCCGGGTTGAAGGTTTAGAAACTTTGACACTCGTGGCTCTTCACTAAATCTCTCTGCAGTCTCTGTTACATAAATACTGGATAGTAAATAACACTGCAAGTACTGGGGAATAGAAGCACCCTGGGTAGGTTATTATTCTCCTTAAGCTTATAATTCATTTTACACAGTAATATTGTCCTAATAGTGTAAATCATATTAAATACTAAATAACCACCTGTAAGACCTCAAATTTGAATTATGTACAAAACCATACTATGATTAATGATGATTAATTATTAACTATATAAAACCTGTGATCCATAAAAGGGTCTAATATAGCTTGACCAACCAGAGCATGATATATAATATTGCCTTTCTAAACCACACAGACTGCATCCTCTCTCTGGCTTTATTAAATCATAGCTGTCCAATGTTTCGATTTTCAAAACAATATATTCTATTTCAGGAGACTTGTGGCGGTCCACAAGTTGTTTAAAAATGCCAGAGAGGTAAATGCCTCTGGCTTTTTGGCATCAATAGCTGATCAGCTACTCAGAGCAGCAACTACTCAGCCTGTAAGGATTTTCCCCACTTGTTCAGTGTGGCCGCAGGGATGCCGCTTTGTGTGTAGGAAGTTTTTTCTTCCACAATGAGAGACAACAGACACAAAAAATAAAATGACCAGATTACACGAATGAATGGATGAAAAAGGGAAATGGAGAAGAAATAATTCATCTGTATCGAAGAGGTAGCTTGTGGGGAATGCCACTGCCTAAAACCATAGCTGTGGTGGTGATGGTGGATGTTAGGTATCGGGTGATTATAGTATTTATTGACATATTGCTAAAAACAGTAAGAAATTTTTGTGTTTTTTTTTTGTTAGTGTACAAAATACTGTGGTTAATATAAAAATATTAACCACAGTATTTTGCACACTAACAATATAAAAACCATAATTCCATCCTGTCAGCAAGTAAAAAAATACTAGAATCACTACCTACCCAACATCTACTATCACCACCACAGCAATGGTTTTAGGCAGTGACATTTTCCCCACGAGCTACCTCTTTGATACAGATGAATTATTTCTTCTATTTCTTGTCTGGTGAAAACAGAAAAAGAATCCATGACCCACTTGGAAAAATCCCTATAGACACTGATCATTTAGAAATGCTAAAAGGTGTAATTTATTTATAATGACAGAGACAATGGCTGGAATTAAAAAAGGGATGTAGAAGTCTGTCCCTCTCTTCAATTTTCAAGACAAACATCTTAAGTACTGTGTACAAATTTGCACAATGTCAAACTAAAACATTGTCAAGTAAATTCTGTTTTCCCACTGTGAACTTAGATGGAATTTAGGAATATGCTGTTGGATCTAATAATCTTCGTACCCTCCTCCTCCTACTCTTGTTCTCTATCTAAATACAAGATATCATCACTCTAGCCTCGAATTGGTTCATTTTATACCAGTATTCTAATACAACTCAAACATTGAGCTTTGAATGAGTTTGCATTGTTATTTATATACAAAATGGTCCTGCCAGGATTCAGAGGCACAAAATGATTAGCATTCTGGTCAGGCATTTCACAGTGGTAAGGCTGCCCAGAGTCTTCAGCAGCTCATGGCAAATGCATAATCTTGTTTGTCACGAGGCCTCCATGTTAGCAGGCTTGGCGATGAAAAGTTTTCTAAAAAGACTAACTTGGATTAGATGTCTAATGACAAGCGCAATCCTATTATGCAAAAAATGGTCTATTAGTTGTTCCACAAAAACAATGTATATTTGCAATTAGTTTTCTGGTAGTAGTTACCTAAATATAATTTGGTATTGCAAACGAAATAATATCCACAATCTTCAAAGCACTTCCCAGCTTTTTTTCTAATAAAGTGCTCAATGTGTGAATTTTGTATTGCTTCAGAAAGCTTAATGTAGCTGTGATAATATATCACTTATTCATGTATTAAATTAGTGCACTGTCTTTTACATGTTTCATTAGCATTGACTTCTATTCTTGTGAGACCTTGAATAATTTGCTCCTTAAATTTGTTTCCAACCAAATTTTCCAGCAAAAATTACATTGGCTTAAAAACAAGAAACTATCCAGAAGTTGGCTTGTAGAGACACCATGTGCAAAACACGTGTACTGCAGAGAAACAGCTTGTGGCGTCACCAAATAATTTAAAAATATTAGAACACAAATATTGTACTTTTGTTTTGAAGAGGTTTGACAATAACCCTCGACTGTATGCAGTCCCTACAAGTGAATGAAGTGATCAAAGTGTACAAATACCCCAAATATGCATAAAGACCTAATAAGCTTATGTGGCTCTTGATGTTAAAATGAATCGGTAGTTTTAAAAACCTAATACAAGTTCATATTATATTGTAAAAGATCCCACATTGAAGAAAAGTGACGCAATAACTCGTGCCATGATCATCAATGCACCAGAACTCATGAAACAAATATCATTGGTTTCTGACTCAGGGTCTGGCAAACTTTCAGAAACAACTGACTACATTACATCAGAATTCTTAATAATAATGAGGTATCTGGGGGGGAAAAAACATTTTTAAAATTGAAAGTAAGTTGTAAATCAGCACTCACTATCTATCTATCTGTCTGTCAATATAACCATATTTACAAAAAGTTTGCCCGAAGTAAAATATATACATAAATGTACAAATTAACACAGAATGAGCAATAGACTGCTAGTCAGGTGCATTCAATAACTGCAACTTAATGTTTCTGTTAACTGTTGATCAGTTGTGCATAACATGACGTGTTGCATTATGTTTTATACTGTTTAAGCTGATGGTAAAATTATGTTCCACATTTTTTCTATTTAACGTTTATATGAAACATTAGGCAAGAAATATTACATTAGGACATAAACAAGCCGCTGTTCGTAGTTCACTATAAAAGGCTTGTGTGTGTGTGTGTGTGTGTGTGTGTGTGTGTGTGTGTGCGCGCGCGCGCGCGCGCACTAAACTGTCTCCACCCCCCCCCATTCGCTGCTGGTCCAACTGTGGAAAATTCCGCACGCTCTCAGTGAGCATGCGCGTAAAACCGGTATATTCCAGTACAGAGCGACTGGAAGCCGACAGGCGTCATTCTTGTACCACGTGACTTTGTGAATTCAGAGTACTGTAATAGTGAAACTGTTTAAAGTGGAGAACAGCAGCGTCACAGCCGCAGCACAGCGTACCGACTGAGACTAATATAAACTGCACATTTCGTGAGAAATTACAGACCAGTTCCCATATTTACAGTGGATTATTATGCAATACACTAAAAATGCAAAAAAAAAAAACAAACAACGTCAGCAATAAGGGTGCAAGAGAATTAAAGTTTTCCCGAGGATTTAGTTTACACTAATGCCACCCATAGGGTTAATGTAGTCGTACTTTTTTCAGGGCAGAAAAAAAAATCCCTCAAGATAAATAACAAATAAAGTCATCTTGAAGAAACATTGTCAAGAAACATTGTATTTTCTTTTATGAAGTGCAAAGAAAAATTAAAAACAAAAATGACAGCACAAGTATGTAAACCTTAGGAAGGTTGCAGTGATAATAGGGTGATTTTCTTCTTATGGATAGTCTTCTTGCTTATTATTTGTTATTTAAGACATAAAACACTGCCTTTTTTGCAATACAACCAAGTTCACCATTGTTGTTCAATGCTCCACTGATGGTGGTGGACACAGTTATTTGCTTAGAATTTACAGTGGATTCTTTTAAAGACACGTCTTGCTTCATGTTGGCCGACTATTCCTTATTTCTGGTCAATGATCTAGAATTTACTCATTTGGTGCGCATGTCTTTGTACTATGAAGTGCTGAAGCTTAAACTGTGTGCTGATGTATTTGTTACCACTTTCAGCTTCAAAATGACCAGCAATGCTTTTTATTATGCCCTCAGAAAGTTTCTTCATTCATGTCCTGATACACATCCACTTGAGTGTTACAAAGGTTTGAACGAACTGTCCCTCATATAAAAGAGGAAGCTCACCCACATCTGATTGTTAGTTCATGGATTGACGATCCCTGACTCTAATTTTACCTTTAAAGTATTTTAATGTAAACAAGTTGAACTGAACTCAAACAGTGGTTACTCACAGCCTATTACACAATTAGAGAATGATAGCTAAGAATAATATGAAAATAATAACTGGTTTAAACAGGTGAGAAGTTCAATTCAAATCTGTTCTTAGAAGGAATAGGAACCTAGCGACACGCCCCTTTAGTGCTGTAGTAAACGCGCGCTACGTGAGCATTCATTCACTGTTCCTTCAGACGAACGAGGTCCGCCGTCATTTGCTCTTTTCAATCGAGGAAAAATTGGAATTATTTCTTGACGTTAAATATCCTTCACATTTTGCCGTGGATATTTGACCGCATTATAGTTTTATTATAGGGCTTATAATAAAGCAGACTGCTGACGGACAAGTAGGCTGGTGGCGCGTGTGGGATTGACAGAACGCATTTGCCCCGACGGAGCAAAATCATGAGAGGTGGGTGTTCTCGGATCGTGTCTCTGTCGGCAGAATGTCCAGCAGACACGCCTTCGATCAACGACCGAAGTCCTGGATCAAGCAGCGCTGCGGGGCGAGTCGCACGCCTTTCGGTGGCGCGCTGCGCACATAAAGAAGCGCTCACGCCAACACAGGGTAAGACCTATTTTAACCAAGGGGATTTTGATTTTGAGTATAAAATATGAAATACTATTTTATTTATTACATTTAATGATTCCCCAATGTCGTTCTTAAACACAAATAAATTAATTGCATATTTTAAATTATTGACTACCAAACACTACTTAAACACTTTTAAATATTAAAAGTATATTTTTACTGGCAAATTCTAAGAGCCAAAAAGTACAGATGTCCCGTTTGAAGTAATTGCAGACCCTTGTGTTGATTTTTAAAGTGTAATTAAGCCATTAGGTGAAATCACAAGAAACAGTAAAAATAAAGTATTAGATTAATATTTGGCTCCTTACATGTAAATCAAACCAAGTGTAATTAACGCCTACCGAAGCAATAAGTTTAACTAATGCATTTAATTTGGAAAGGGGAGTTATTCAGTTTCATAGACAATGTGAAAGTATCTATCATGTACAGATATCACCAGATACATATGAACCAGTATGTAGATGTATAAAATTAAAACAGATTTCCTTTACTTATGACCTCCCAGGATCAAATAACACACACTGTGACCAGTCAGCACCTCTCACATGATCAGAGAAGAAATTACCACACAAACTGTGCTCTATTCAGTCCTAACCTGATATAAGAAAAGTTTGTTAGTGTTACTGATTACTAAACAGTGACAAATGTCATGGCACAACACAAGCGGAATCCTACTCTAAAAGGATCGATTTCTGCAGCTGTCAAAATAGACAGTGATCATCTGGAGTTTTGGCAGCTTAATCCAGTTCCTCCAGAACACTGATATGAGCCAGTTAGGTCTAGTTTATGTGAGGGATACATTTTAATGGCTGCTGCATCCTCCCCTAAAGAGATCAAACAAGTGTCGATGCATTTATTTATGTGAATAATCCAATACAAATATAATCCAACCTAATCTCACCGTAAGGCACATATCTTTTTGTAATAGGGATAGGCCCTTGTGCCTGAAAACCTTCAGATTGTTCTACAGTTCCTTGATATACAAATCATGAAATCTAAGACACATGAAAATTTAAGATTAACACATGGTTGCATTTGTTCAGTATAATTACACAACTAAATCAATCATTAAAGAAAGAAGTGACATGATTAAAAAAAAGTAAATATAAAACATAATGCACCTCTAGTAAAGCCCTGTGGACACACGTCATATTATAACTGATCAACAGTTAGCAGAAGTCCAATCTGCATTAAGTTATTATGAAAGTTTTTACTTTTGGGGCCTTCTGCACCATTAGCTACAAGCGTATTAACGGGATAAATGTCTGCATCCGAAAGCCTTTAAACACCAAAATATTTTATATGGTTAAAGTGTGGACCTCATGGGTACTATGTGTAATTTTTTAAACCCGAAAGGGATGTATTTAAGCCTGTATCTAAAATTACATAAGTTAATGACAAGGAAAAAAAAATCTGTATAGATAATTTTATTCGTTTATAAATTTTTATCTTGTTTGAATGATTAGTTTGACACATACAATTTAAATAAAACTTCTTTTAATTCCAAAATTAGAGCCATAAAATTAAAAAACAACAATGCCGAGGATGTGAATCCTTTTGCAAAGCACTGTAAGAGAGTGCAATGTTTAATATGACCAACAGGACCTTCTAACACCTGACATCTGCTTATGCCATAATGGCATACTGTGCTCAACATGGTTCTACTTGTGTGTTGAATATTCAGAGCTTTATCGTTGAAGCCCTCTGCACCTCTAATTCTATAAAAACAGAGAAATCTTACAAAGCTTCTCTAAATAAATGCAGCTGCGGCAACAGGACGAAGGCTGTTGTTAGTCTCGCTTTGGCCCTAGTGAGCATATTACAAAACCCTGCACAAAGACTACAGGCCTAAAGCCAAAAGCTCAATGAATGCAGCCTCTTGTCCATAAGGCAATGTGAATATTTTAGAGCAGGTCAAGTTTTAAATGCTGCTATTTAAATTGTGATGCAAGTACAGCTGCTGTCTCTATAAAAACAAGGCTGAGTATTTTGCTCCTTTGCTTTCATACCTCCTGGTCCATAAAGGATCTGATTTAGACCCGAGTTTCCAGGTACGACTAGAAAGTAAATTGTGCTTAAATATGGAGTTGGTGGGTAGGAGTTTCTCTTGATGCCAAAGCAGTGGTTTGAGGAGCTTACACTGCTGGCATCAGAGTTTATAGTGCATTCATGATCTGCCAGCTAAGAAACTTCTTTATGAGTATATATTTCCACCCAGCCAAGAACACAGAGAACAGAACAAAACAAATCAACTAGTCCTACATAAAAGGGTTTTAAAAAAAGAAAGAGACACACAGTCAAGCAATTTACATTTTAAAAAATCAAATCAAATATAAATCAGTAAAATTTGTTAGTTTTAAAGGAACCTTGAGTTAATTTCACATTTAATGTTTTCTTAAGATCTGTGTCTCCTTACCAGAATGAATTTTAGAATGCTGTTTACATTTGCACAATAAGTTGTCCAAAGAATAAAGCAAACAATATTTTTTTGATGTTGCACATGCTCAAAAGGATATTGTACCAAAGCTGAGCTTGTCCCATTTTGCTACAAAACCATTAGTGGCGCACGTATTCAATAATATTGACTCTAATCAAATGCTGGATAAATTCTGACATCAATACTGTAAAATCAGTGCCATGTGGTATTCAGATCTGATTTACATTCTCTCTCCCTCTCTTGTTTTAAATAAGGGTAAACAAATAACCATGTGACTGTGGATTTCTTATTAGCCATTGACTATGCCAGGCCCAGAGTATATATATAACTATTAACAAAGGCAGACTCAATGTAGATAGCCTGGGCTGGAATTAGCAGCACCATAGCAGAAACCATTAGTGGAGCACCTGATGTAAACCAGGCTGTTATACTTAATAACTAAGTATAGCTTTACTAAAAAAAGTAGACAAGAAGAAAAGCATTTGATTTTTCATTTATTATTTTGACATTGCACATTATTATTTCTAATATTGAAAAAAGAGCGACACAATTTTGAGGTACACCCTTCTAGATCTGCATGTGTGACCACATCTGCGACATTCAGACTTGATATTAATTCTCTTTAATACATCACTGCATATTCCTCAGTGCATAATATTTTTGATCTGATCCACTGAATATAGCATCAACCACAAATCTCTCTGAAAGGCATAACTATTGAGATTTGCAGCTTTTCTTTCTGTTGGGTAAAAACATAAAAGTATTCCTTAATATTACATCTCACATAGATATTTATACACACAAGAACAAATGTCATCTGATTTCTATTTCTTGAATTTCACTAAACATTTGGTATTAAAACACACTTCATTGTCCGTGATAATAATTCATGTACGGCAAAAACGGAAAGAGATAAAACAGCTGCTGAATTCTGTTTGCTACGCAATGGTACTTTTACATAATCATCATCCCAGTGAAACAATATTAATGCTAAATTCAATATAATCTTCTCCTGCCTCTTGTTTTGCTGTGATTGGAGGCTTGTGCATGTGACAAAGTTAGCTTTGACTCAGTGGTCTGTCATTCACTGAAGGCTCTCGACCTTGGAGCAGCTGATGTGTAGGCTTATAGAGACACATTATGCTCTACACGTTCAAGCTGCCACTGGCACAGTGGCATTATATCATAACATGTGACTAGATGAAAAAAAACTGTCTTCTGTATGTATACTCTACTATAACTCTAATTTTAGAAAGGACCAACGGAGTCTGAAGCAATCCAAACCTGTGATTCGTATTTTGGATTTGAATTGATTTTTTGTTTATTTACTACTTGACACTGATAATATGGTTTAAAACACCTGAATAGGCTTTTACTTGTAAATCAATCCTATATAGCAGTATAAATATAAACATCAATTAAATTTAAGACATTTTTAATTATCAATATAGTATTGTGCGGCACGGTGGCTTAGTGGTTAGCACGTTCGCCTCTCAGCGCTAGGGATTCCCGGTTCGAATCCCCATCTGGGTGGAGTTTCCATGTTCTCCCCGTGTCTGCGTGGGTTTCCTCCGGGTTCTCCGGTTTCCTCCCACAATCCAAAAACATGGATCAAGTTAATTGAATTCTCAAAATTGCCCCGTTTAGAGTGTGTCTGTGTGAGTGAGTGTGTGCCCAGCGATGGATTGGCGCCCTGTCCTGG